>JANTFA010158317.1:0-10562 GCA_026413405.1 Phytosciara flavipes
CAGTATATTTCATATGGAGTGGGATTCTCGCTGTCGCTCGAGGATCCCACTCCATATGAAATAATCTACTATTATACCGTTTCTCATTGCAACTCTAATTGCCGCCGTGTCTCAATATTTGCTATCAATAAACTCCATATTTGTCTGCATAGAGAATTGAAACACCATTGCTTCCATTTGATTCAATGACGAATCTTTTATAAAACATTTTTATTGCAAATTGAATGATTCGGCATCACTTCAGAGCTCAAGTGAATAAATGTTTTGAACAATCAAAATAAAAAAAAAAAACTTCTTTATACTGTGGGGCATTCCAACACGTCAATACCGTGTTTGGCCGCTGCGTTATGCATGCATTCAATAATCTTGTGAGTTAATTCGCATGGATCATCATCCGTCACAGATGTGCATTCGCTGAATGCTTCAATGCGTTTATCAAATCCTTTTTCATTACCTTCGCATCCTCTGGCTGCCATTTTTCGCCAACCTTCCTTTGAAACTCTTCCGTCTACAATCTATGAATAATCAATATTGTCAACATCAAAATAATCGAATAAACTTTACTTCAAAAATTCAGTACACACCAATTTAGTAGCCTTCTGTACACATGCCGCCAAGCATTTACCACTTCTAGTTTTTGGAATGTTAAATCCAGCGGCGTTTCTGACATCATCATCTGTGACACCTTCGACCGTTGATCTGCAATTTTCCAAAAGTTTTACTCGCGCATCACGGGCTTGCTCGGGTGTAAATTCAGCCTGTTCAATGGCAAAAAGGAGGATGAATTTATTTATCAAATACAGACAAACTTCCCAATTACGAGAACTCCCACGTACGTTCAGCGGGAAATATCAAGGTCATTGAAATTCTAGAACAAACTGATTTCTAATCCACATATTTAGTGTGGCGCAAAATTCAAATTATTTTTGAATATTAAACGCACCATGGTGACAGATTTATCTACATTTCCAACTTAGAAAAGTCGAAAATCTGTCGAATTGCATACAAAAATTAATCTGTCACTATGATGCATTTAATGAAGAGGCAATTTAAATTCAAATTTTGCGGCGCACTAAATATGTGGATTGGAAAAAATTTCACATCCATTTAACTACATGATTCATATATTATCTCATACTAGAAGCCGCCAAATATGGTGAATATGCAAATCACAATTTACAAAACTACTGGCATTTTCTAACTTTTATTGAAAATCTATTCTGACCGAAGAATCGGAAATTTCTTTCATCACAGGAAGGAATATCACTTTCACACAATCTTACCATTGAAATGCCAACAGCAACCAAAACAATAGCTAATAAGCAAAACAACTTCATTTTTGTGCGGTTGGGTTCTTGCAATAGTTTTGACTGAGCACAAAATCAACTGTGAGATTGTCAGAACATCGAGCTGCTTTTATACAAATGCTCGCCGTTACCATAGCTCACACCAAGTCTGTGACTCATTCCGCTGTTGAAATAAAATTTGAAAACTCAAATATCTAAATGGATCTTTTGTTGTAGCCGGTAACTGAACAAAATAGAAACAGGTTTTTTTTGTCAAGGCAGCTATGTAGCAAAGTAACAAACATTGTTTACAAAATTAGAGGGCGTGAAATCGTACAGTGTACCTTGCGAATATTCTAACACTGTAGGTGTCACTGATAGATACAGTGTTAGAATATTCTCAAGGTACACTGTCCGATTTTCCGCCCTCTAATTTTGTAAACAATGTTTGTTACTTTGCTAGATAGCTGCCTTGGTAATATGTTTTCTGAAATTAATTGCAAAGTCATCGTGTGTTTGCGTTTTCGATCGAACGAAATTCAACCAATTTTACTCATGGACATGGATATAGTTTTTCAGCGCAGGTATATTTTTATGACCATATTCTATTTGTGGTATATAAACATTGGTGCGTCTATTTCCCGAATGATCGGTGCAACTTATCATAAAAAATCTTATGTGTGGTGCGTACAAATGTATTCGATTCTTATGCCGTTGTCGAAAATATGAATAAGCTGGATATAGAAATTTGGCTTGCGAAGAATATTTTGATTGGTCAACTAGCTGAACAAATTTTTATCTTAACTTGGTTCCACCTTTTGGGCGGGTCGGGTCCCTTGTCTGACTGACATTGGATTTTTATGTACAGTGTGCAGAAATTTATTTTGCTTGTATTTTCATTCCAAGAAAGTAGAAAACTGCTACATACATTCTTATTCCTGACTTAAGCGTAGACTGGAATTTCATGCATACAATGTGTTATCAACCTCGGCTTCGCCTCGGGTTGACAATTTCAAGTCTATTGCGCAAAATTTCTATTTAGGCATAATGTTATGAAAATAACTGTTGTTGCTTTGTTGACAAGTGAAGTACTTATTTAACCAATATTTGACCCATTTCCTTTGTAATCGTAGTAAGTCTCAATGAGACATACTTCTAATTTTTTACCTGTCGTCTTAAGAAAGACGCACAGGGGTTGAATGGATACCATGAAAATCGGAAACCACGAAATCGGAGAACCGAACTATAGGTACTAGGTATACTAGGTGTACACACAACGCTCGTTTGAGATTTTGAATACATATTTCAATTTAGTAGACAAACTTGGATTAGTTTCTGAAATACAGATCACTCTAGTCGAATTGGGGAAACTCGAGGAAGAAACCACCAATTAAATGGTTAATTATAGTAAGCAACACGATTTCTATGACTACGCACGAAACGATTTTTTTTTTAACTTCTGAGTTTTCTCATGTGTCTGTACTCTGAGGGTTCTACCTTTACGTTTTTGTAACGGACCTCTAGAGTATCTATGAATAAACTGATAAACTGCTGAAGAGAAATACGCCACCACATTCGGAAAACGGAAATGGTCAGTACGAGGTCTTTGGTTCAGCAGCCGAGGATCATTTGGAAATAGCGTGATCAATCTGTTCGACGAACTCGAACTAGACAAGACGCGACTGAAAAGTTTATCCGAGGAGATTTTGATTAAAACTATGCACATCATAACGAATCACATTTATAACTGACGAAAGCTTAGCTTAATACGGTGAATCATGACGAAAAATCAACCTCAACGGAAAGTTAGAATTAAGATTGTCAATTGTGATAGATCAATACGCTGTGTCTTTAGCAACCTTCTGTAAGTAGGCAGCACAATTTATTTATTTTAATAAATTTATTCTCTCAAAAATGGTCTCATTCGGATATTGAGGGTCTAATAATTTTACCATGGGCAGAGTGATTCAGAGAGTATTTTACACGCGTTATGTTACGAAAACATCTAAAAGTCAGCGCCGAAAGCATTCGGCAACCATCGATATAAGAAAACCTAGATTTGCGATGTCCAAGAGATGTGATTGCGTGATGTTGGTGTTCTGCTCAGATACCCAACGACACACTATAAATTGTGGGAATCGTTGTTGTGACTACCACAAATCAGCGATGGCGTTACCGGCAAGTCGGTCTTTTGAGCTACAATATTCAAAAAATAAATCATTTGCGAACATTTGGAAGACAAGTCGACGTCGCTGTACAGCGTCAGTGTCAGTGTCAGAAATGTCGGTGTTATGAGAAATGTCACTCAAATCCACGCTCTATAGTGTGATGTACGAACTGAAGGAACTGAATTAGATGAACTTTTTTTGAGTAAATTATAATCCCTGTTTCCTGAACCGAATTCGTACTTACATTTTTGTCTCTGAAACACCATAAAAATCAAAAGCATGACCTCCCAGTTGAAAATATTTCACTAAAAATCATTTGCGGCTGGGCAATTTCGGTCTCCAATTCATTTTTGGAGAGATAATTTTACTGTAGAAATTTACCACTACTTTGCATTCCACGTCAGTTGTGTTGGCTATGACATTTTAGTCGATTTTCTTCTTTTCACCGTCAACAAGAAAGAGGTTCAATTGAACGATTGTAACATAACAGATCAAACTCAAAATTTATACGTCGTGTGTGCTTCGATCTGTCGAAACTTCAATTAAAAATGAAATATTTGTGGTTAATAACACTGCTAGTGCTACCAGCTCTATTATGTACATTCGGAAATGGTAAGCAATTGATAATTTGATTTATTGTTACGTTTCCCAAGCACCGGTCATTGCATCCATTCCATTCTATACGTGGCACGATAATTTTTTTTGGCAAAAATGTGAATCCAAATAACATTCGCAATTATTGTCAATCGACACGATTTGTGAATGAACAGCCACTCAGTCATTGCAGTCTGGATAATTTCAATTATTAATTCTACTCCAAAGGAAACAAACTGATGACCTTTGCTGAAGATGAAATCGATGAAGAGCTCGTAGATGTTGAAAATGAAGACGCACCACTTGTCGGTGACGATGTCGATGTGGAAGACGAAGCAGAAGTGACAACGTCCCCAGATGCAAACACTTTCTTACTGTTCACGAAACCACTGTACACACCGGGCGTTCCACTCGAACTTCCAGCTGGCAATCCAGTCGAATTTCTCGTTGGTTTCCTGAACAATGGCATGGATGAATTTGTCGTCGAAAGTGTCGAAGCGTCGTTCAGATACCCAATGGACTTCAACTACTACATTCAGAATTTCTCCGCCATCCCATACAATCGTGAAATCAAACCCGGACACGAAGCAACCGTTTCGTACTCATTCATTCCATCGGAATCATTTGCTGGCCGTCCGTTTGGATTGAACATTGCGCTGAACTACCGTGACATCAATGGATTCCAATTCACCGAGGCTGTGTTCAACGAAACCGTACAGATCACCGAAATCGACGAAGGATTGGACGGCGAAACATTCTTCTTGTACGTGTTCTTGGCTGCCGTGGCCGTTCTACTGTTGGTGGTTGGACAGCAATTTTTGGTCGGCTCTGTTGGTAAGAGGAAGCGTGCCCAAGTTTCGCGTAAAACTATCGAAACTGGCACGACAAACTCGACCGATGTGGATTACGAATGGTTGCCACAGGAAACATTGAAGGCATTACGTGAGTATACAAAAGAAGAAGAATGAGAAGAGGACGACCGTGATTTTAATTCTCAATTTTTTTCGGGTTTTACAGAAAAAGCATCGCCAAATTCAAAATCGCCAAAAAATTCACCCAACGGTAAAATCTCATCGAAGCAAAGCCCGAAAGCACAAGGAGGACAAAGCCCACGGCAGCGCAAAGCCAAGGCTGGCTCTCATGATTAGAAATTCTCGCCATTCGTTAATGTAATGCCGGGGATTTTTTCTTGTTTTCTTTTTGTGTTATTTACATCCTTTTTTCGGAAGCGATGGAATCGTTCGTCAACTAACCATTCAATTGCTCACGCTAAAGAAGCATAAAGACTTCAGCATAATTTACTCATTTCGTCAGAATCAAAAAAATAATTTTCGATTTTCTTTTCGAATAGAATCGGGATTGTGTCATTTCGTTTCATAACTCTTTTTTTTTAGTAAGATTTAAGTCGATAGAAAAACAAAACAAAAGAAGAAGAAGGAGAAGAGGGGAGAAAACCATCAGTGATGAAGGACAAGAGACTTTTCTATTTATTTGACCGTTAAAGTAAAGTGTTTTCATGGCTTTTCGTTAGACTATAAGGACTTTAGTTTTTCAGTTAAAATAATAACAAAATCACAAAAATCAAATTTTTTTTGTACTGTTGGTCCAATCCGTTCAATTTGTTAAACGGTGCACCAAATTGAGGAGCAATAAATTGTACAGGTTAACATTTTGCTCGAATATTTTTTTCTTTTCTACTGATTCATTCGTCGAACGCAAGGAAGTTGCGGTCACTCTACACTGTAAGAACATCATGACCCATTTCCAGATCCACATCTACCGATTCAAAGCAAACGTCTTTTTAGATCCGACAACTGAGTGTTAACGAACGATATTGCGAATGAGGAGTAGCAATTGCTTGACACTTAGCACAGCGAATGGGAGTCCCTGAGTACGGACAAATGATTTACCATACCACTAGTCTCTTCAGAATTGTAGCCGTATTGGCTCTGAGCGCAGCCCCGACTCATCATTAGTAGTCTGAGTCTTCAACTAGACTAGACTAGGATAAGAAAATCAGACAAGAGATTGATCGAGGCGGAACTCGAGTAGACTGAGTCATTCCTCAACACTGTCCGGAATATTGTTCCCAGGACAGCAGCGTTTTGCACGTTGCACCGCTATGCTGGTTAGCTTCTTTCCTATTTCGTCCACTTCTCTTTTCGTTTGCCTCCCGATGCCGCTCAATCAGATCATGGATGATTTTCTGTCTCACTTCTGTGCCTGCATTTCATTTGGAAGTCAGTTCGTGAAGTCCATAGATTGTTTGACCTGAGATCCGTATTGTACCTGAACGCTTAAGATGCCAAACGCTGAATATCTTTTAGGTGGAAGAACGTTGGACTTTATTCTAAGATTTTTGAAATTTCTTCACTTCCGATCAGTGTCAGTTAACATGTCTAGTCAAATTATTAGTTCGATTGATGGCATTATTCTTATTGGAAAATTTAACATAAAATCGAAGACACAAATAGAGAATAGGTCAGACTATAATCAAAATTAATACTCAGAATTCAAATGAAAACTTGGTGGAAGAGACCGCAACTGTTCTGCAATATGTACATAGTTAAGCCAACCGTTACATTTCAGTTCACAATCGAGTCGCAGTTGAGGACTTTGATCTACTGGGACAATCGAAAACGGCAGCTTTAAGTGCTTTTCTTTGTGACGAGCTTACTTAAGAAAAAAACCTCTGCCAATGCTAACTTACGGATTTGCCAGAATGTACCAGAAAATGTGCGATTACATGCCAATTTTATAAAAACCTTTCAAATCCCAGCAATCCCAGGTAACACTCGCGGCTCGCTCGGTCAAATTATATGAATTTTCATGTCACATTTCCCTTTTGAAAATTGCGCTTTTATCCGAATGATAGAAACTCCTCTCGCCGTATGGGTCTCGTATTTTTTGCGATAGATGGATCTGGCTGTCTAGCGTTGTAGATAATAGAAAAAGAAAAATCTTTTCCTGTTACTGCTCAATGAAATCTACTGCTATGTGATGTCTGCAGACACCCTTTATTGGCAACGTTCAACGAAGTTTAAGAAAAATGTTCGAACTCCCAATGGAATATTCTTTGACCGTGAGATTACGAAACAAAGTAAATTTGATGAAAAATAAATAGCAAAACTGCAAATTTTAAGCGTCTTTAAGGCTCATTTAATAATCTTAAAATTAGAGAGACATTTGTCTTAACAACAGTCAATTAAATCAATGGTAACTTGAGGCACTTTCCAATATTCTCCAACTCAAACAGACATGCCCTTCGGCTGCAATATCGGAATTATATTTTCGTCGAACCATTGTTCGGTAAACTGAAGATGATTGCCCTTCGACTCCAAAAATTTCAGCTTGTTCGCTTCCATCATCGCTTTCAGACCCAATTTGTCCTGCGAAAGGATGCGTTAATGAAAGAAAACTTCCTCGAACGGAATTCGATGCACAAATTTTATTACCTCGGTGTAAATGGCACTTTCGTTCAATGGTAAAATGACTTTGTCCTGATTCGGTGCATAAAATTCGAACCATTGAGATTGTAGCGGCTGAACGATAGTATCTTCGGTGAATTTGACCATGACGAAACTGTAATTTGCCGTTGATTTGATGGATAAAAAGCCAATGTCGTGATTCGAAGCACTACTACACCGCACTGTAAACAGGCAGAAGAACACATTTTTTCAACGGTCATTTGGCCGATCATACTGCGGCGAGAAGTTTCCGCATTCAAAATTTGTTCTGGTGCCTGGTTTAAGTGCGTCGACTGTACCTATTCAACTTCATCAGGTTATCAATGTACGTCTGATTGATAGACTTTTCGTTGTTAATATCGGCAAGGAAAGAACTGTGCTGCACATACTTATCCTCATGCAGTGGATCATGCCAGTAAGTAGCTTGGACTAAGAAATTCTGCATCCATCTAAAATCATTCAATATACAGGCGGGGACCATCTGACTATCATCCATAAATCCCGTCCTCACTTTTTACAGGTTTTCAGATTACCCTTCCACCCTTGCCAGCAGTTTCTCTTTACCTCATAACATGCAGGTTACACTTTCATTGCATCCCCTGCCCCCTTTCAAAGAGGACATGATTTATGAATGATACCTTAGCTTTTCATTTACTCAGTGTATGCGGCTACGTTCAGCATCTTTCGGAATGATTCACAAGATTTACGACTCAAGGACGGGCAATTTGGTAGACCGAAAACGCCTTGATGCTGACCACCAAGTGTGATTAAATTGAACATTGGTGGGTTTGGACAACGTTGAGCGATGGCACGTCTGCAAGGGAGTATGATATGATAACGACCACGATAACTGTCTACAACTAGACAGTGTCTAGTGTTGTGAAAACTTACAAGAATTGACCTCCTTGCGAAAATCCAATAGCATTGTAGCCGTTCTGGAGCTTCGCATCGTTGGCCAACTGCTGGCACACTTCATCCACCTGAAATATCATGAATGAATTGAATCAATTGGATATAAGGAAGCAACCGGTGCAACGTCAAATTCTTTGGGATCTCACCTGTTTATTGGGATGCACAAAGAATCCACTTTCGTAGTCTGTTATGATGGACTCGCCTATTTTCACCGATTTGACGTAAAGTGATTCATCAATTTTGGATTTTAACATTTTCGTTACCGAACCGAGACTAAACGGAAAACAGCAGGTATCTCCTAGAATGATGCAAGACGAAAACGTATGATCGTACGGTACAAATCGATGAGATTCTTCAATGTAATTCTCACCCATTCCATGCCACAATACAATCGGTGGAGCAGCCGATTCATTGGCATGTGCTTGGAACATCCACAGGACTAGCAACAGTAGCCAATTACGGATTAATGTATGAGACATCGAAAGCATTTTGTGTTTTATATAATGAAATGCCTTTCTAATTCAGAGTACACAGAATCGGTTTGTTCGCATCGAATATATCACAGACTGTCCATAAAACGCCAATAAACAACAACTTCTTTATCAACACTGACATTTGACAAACGAATACAAGAAACAGAGAATTCTTAAAGACCATACGTTATTGCGAACAGTTCAAATTTCGAAAGTCGTAATTAAGCGTAACCGAAACGTAATAATTGGAAAGAAAAAGTGGTTTTGAATGCTGTTTATTGCAATTATGGTTAGTTAATTTGCTCTGAACTGGACCAGTTGATTCAAATTAGGTGTTTATGAACAAAGACGACAAGCGTATCGGCAGCATGAAAATATTATTGGGACCATTTGCTATTGTGACCCTCAGCAGATGTCAGTATTTTCTATGTGTATTTTGTATGCAGTTTAGTAACGATAATTTTGTCCACCTGACTACACCTGCCGCATCCAGAGAAATGATACCTAGATGGCGTTGCATACACCACAACGCCATCTAGTTATCATTTATCTGGTCGCACCCTTTCTTGCAAATCGTAATGAGTGGTTTAGGTTAAGATAATAATCAAGGACGCCGACATCCTGAAATAAGCGCTCAATTCAACCTTATCAAACGTACGACGTGGTGACTTGCATATCACACAAGTTGCAATAAACCACACGACATTCGCTCAAATTTTGTGAAGTTGTATGTGTGTGATATGTTAGTGCTGATTAGTTGTTCGACATTGCACCCTTTGGGCATATATGGATGTGAAATATTTTCCACAATCTTGTTGAGAGCCGTACTTGTTACTCCCAAGACACGCTCCAACGAAATACTGGGTTTTAACAACTTGCGTCATCTATCCAACAATTTTGCAGATTTTAAAATTTCAAGAATTTTTGGGAGATTCGAAAATATGAGACCGCGTTATCAAAAGTTCAAATCGTCTTTCTACATTGTACATGAGCAAAGTAGTTAGGTCATATATCGAGCTATAAATCAACAGTTTTCTGACCGGTCCTTGTGGGATTTGCGAAATAAATGAAAATCGAAGCCCTTTGATAGACATTCGCGTCACTTGGAGTGAAAGCATACAATTTTAGTGTGTGCGAGAGAATTATTTTTGCCCTGACTAGTAATCTAACCGCATCGAAACAACAATTCCGTTCGAATCGGTCGAATTACACACCATCTCAATTGGAATCAAGTTTCGTTTCACTCATCCATCGACTGTTCTCGAAAAGAATTGAAATTTTCAGTTCTGTTGAATTTTGGAAAGTTTCAATTGTGACTGGAATCATTCAGCTAGCTATAAAATTGAAAAATGTAGTTTTGATGAGAACTTTATTGATCTGAGACAATTTTCCATTGTGTTGCCAATAGTACACGAAATTGTGTGTTGGCTTGTAATTCTAGCTAGCTGCACTTCTATTCGTCGATTCTAGCCACTTTACAGAAGACGCCATTCTTCGGGGATAATGTTAGAAACGTTTCCACAGTCTCAATATTCTGTTGATGGTCCAGGCTCAAATCGATACTTCAATAAGAGATTTGCGAGACTCAGTTCAAGCAGTGTGTAAGCGAAACGAATTCCAAGACAATTTCTCTGGCTTTGTAAATTTTGATTCATTAAACAA
>JANTFA010158339.1:0-10560 GCA_026413405.1 Phytosciara flavipes
AACCAATGAAATCGAATGAGCCGCTAGGATACGTTGAACTATCAAAAGGATCGTGCAAAGATTTGGATATTTTTTCAAACACCTCAACTACTCAGATTATAAAGCTTGGGTACGCTTAGGAACGATACTTTTTATGATATACATTAAAGAAAAATCCTTTACAGAATTTGTCCCTCACCGGGATTGAACCCGGCTTTTCTTGGTGGAAGGCTGGCACGTTACCACTGAGCTAACCCGTTCGCGATATTCCCATATTATAGTGCGTTGAAATTTAATTTTCAATTCATTTGTTCGTTCATCGATTCACTCGAGGATTCACAGTGAATCATTCACTCAAAATTCAAATTTTGAAGCGGTCTTAACTTGGCAAATGTAGAAGCTTTCAAGAAGTACTACTCGCTGTATAACATGAAAGAATAGTTTTTGTTTTAAATAATAAAATTGACATACACTCCCTGAAGCCGTTGGTATTATTATTTTCCAATAACCGCTCCGCATAACCCGTGAATGTTAAAGTACACATAGATGCACAAGGAGGTAAACAAATTCGTTTTCAAGAATCCGTTCGAGAGTTCATCTCATAAAATATTGCTCGCATTGTGAAAATATTCTTCAATTTTTCTATTGAATTTTAAATTTCTTTTGTTCATTCGTAAAAATTGTTGACTGGTAGACTTGGTAGAAGACTATTTTCCCGTATTGAATACAATATTTTGCGCTAAGAGTACCAGTGTAACCTCTACAATATGCATAATATAGTCTGTACGACTTCGAAATTGACGTTAAATAAGAATAATAAAAAAAATTGTAATCTTTGTATTATCCTCAGTTCGATTTAACCATTCAATAGGATGAATGAATTGATTTTATGATCATATGTAGATTCTACATGGTATATGCGAAGGTACACATGAAAGTACATAATTAAAGGAACTTCATTCTTTTCCGTTGTGTTATATTTTGAGAATTTATTTTCAATGCAAATCTGGGCGCGCACCTTTTTCCTCTGATATGTTCAATAATGGAGCTCATTGAATCTGTTCAATGGGAAACCTACAAAATTATTGCACTTCTGTCTGATTTGCATAACACGAACAAATAGTTCACCAGGAGCTACGTCTGATATATTCATGAGTTTGGCTATGAATGTCTCGCCTTCGACTAGTGTCCTCCCATCAGAAAGTATTAGAAGTTCTGTAAGACTGTCCAGATTTTTCCGACTTTGTGTTGGACGTCATTTATCGACAGCTCCTTAACAAGCATAGAAAACGATTTCGTTAATCAATGTGACGGTTCCGATACCCAATGGGGAAACCACTTAACTGATTATCTACAGTGATGACGGTTGATCAGGTATTGACCAGCGCATAGCAAGGTCATCGTGACACTGTCATCAAACGAGTCGATAGGACAGCTATGTGTACCTCGGCCACTGAAATTGGGTCGGGACAACCAAACTGCAGAATATGTCGTTTGAGAAAGTTAGACTAATTTTTAAAAGTGTTTGAAACATACGTCCTTCCAGTACAAGCGTATGGATGGGAAATGTTACCGTTAACAAAAGCATCTACAAATAAATTCAGACTGTCGCAAAGAGCTATAATGGAAGGAAGTATGTTTGGTGTTGCGCTCAGAGATAAAAAGGCAAATCAATGAATTCGACAAGAAACAAAAATTGTTAATGTGACGGAAATAATAGTATATCTGAAGTGGAATTGGACGGGATGGGTTAGAGTCCACCTTTTTTTGCGTCAGTTTGAACCGATCATTTCTGATCGATGCCCACAGATCGTGGTCGGATCATTTGTACTACCACTTTACACGAGGTCTTGGAGCAAACCAGCAGAGAGGTGGACGAATAGAATCATTAAACTTTCTAAAAGAAAAGACTTTAGGAGAGAACTGACAGGCAGTAGTGGATCGTCCAGAAATAGTGAGAGAATTAAAATTGACTCAACTGAGATAGCCATCTGTTATCGACAACGGCGCCAAAAATATGCGAAAATCACTGGATACTGTTTTCTTATATAGAAAAACGAATGTTGAAACTGACGAAGTACAAGATTTATCAATCTAACAAATTAATTTAAACAAGATTTCAATCACAATATGGCCATAAATCTGGTCCTTCACATTGATAACGTGTTTGTGTGTTTTCAGTGTAGTGGTAGTCGATTGGATGTACAAACTATTACACAAACTGTCTTCTGCTTAAATCAAAACATAGAAAAAAAACTCTGACAATTAAGTTGAGAAGATAGAAGATTAAAGACTTATGGCTCTTTGCGTAGGAGCATATAATCGGAAGTAGTTTTGGTTGAGATTCAAGCAGTGGACCACTCTAAACTTTTTACTTCATTTTACTTCATCTACTCCATCACATGTTGAAAAAACGGAAAAAAAGTCGAATCAAATGAATGTTTGAAAGCTATTTTTGTGAGTTGTTCTGATGAATCTACAAAATATTTCTATGAAGCACACCATTCTCACACCATTTCATTGAATTGAACATTTCTCGCTATTTACTATGTACCGAAATTTTCGATACGAAGAACTCTACACACACAAACACATTCAATCTTATCACTTTGCAGACTTTCTGTTGTCCGCATTTTATGAAAATCCATTCAAACGGAGCGAACGGATGTACTTGATTTTCCACTTTATTTATAGAAAGTGTATTGAATGTAGAAGGAAAAAATGGGATAAAAGCGCAACGGCTCAATCGATAACATTCTCCCAACGATGGGATTCTATAGCACATTAAGCTGAATATAGCCTGTGTAACGTAAAAAACGAAAAAGCACACGAATCGAAAATGTGTATAAAATATACTACGCGAGCAAAGAAAGAATGAAAAAAAAACCTTCCACCATCCAATACTTTAGCGATTATATGGCGGCTATACGAGTGTACGTGATTGGGATTTCCAATTGATATCGGATTTACTGCATTTGATAAGAGAATAGTTTGGAAATTTTAAATTGAAACGATTCTTTGACACTAAAAATAAATAAAAATACGGACGTTTTTCAATAGATCGAAGCCATTTCGAACTTTTGTGTTGTCCGAGAATGAGAAATGGTTACGTTCGGCGTAACAATGAAAATTCCAATCAGATATGGTTTTGATGTCTAATACATATGTGGATGATGGGTTTCTTTGTTTGTTATTGGGTGTTTGGCTAGATGGTGAATTGAATTTAAATTGCAATTGTGAAATGTGTTGGTGTATATTGTTCTATTTGTATGAAACGAGCTAGTTGGCGTTGTTTGCTTCTGAAAAAACTTGGATTTCGAAAAGTCCGGATATTTGTTGATATATTGAGAAGTAGTTCTCTCTGTGACGACAACAGCTATGACCAAGCACTATCTTCCAGTCTGAGAGGAAATTGTCTAAGTTACCTTTAACAAGGAAAGACCTTAGCAGACGATCCCGTAAACCTACTGCAAAAAGGTTTTATGAGACATCTGTGTTATTTAAATTGATCTTAGCCGGCACAAAGTACATCCTTGAAATCGATTGAATTTATCGAGTTGTTCGAATGAAACAAAAATCATGAAAATCGGATGAAACATACTCGAGTCATTCGTAAAAACTTTCAGTATGACCTTTCTACAGAACACTCCGATTGCCTAAGCCCACTGACTCGATTCAAATAATAAACATTTCGTCGCATTGGTAGCGGCAACACCTTTCAAATGAAACCGATATCTTGAAAATAGGCCAATATTTACTCGATTTATATGCAAAAACACTAAGAGCCCGGTTAACCTCTTTCTAAGGTCTCTAGCTCACGATCCGCTGACCCGATTTCAATAAAACTTATTTTCCTAGATCGGTATTACCACTACTGATTTGCTGTTTTATTTACGTTTACATCATGTACTTTTCCAAAGATGTGATCAGCACACGCTAAACGAATTGAAGGGTCCTAGTTCAGGCATGGGCCATTCAAATGGTAACCATTTTCTCTCAATAGTATTGAGTCAATACCTTCATAGAAATGTCAATACCTTTCAGGTACGTTTTAAAATCGGTAGAGTTATGCGATACACAAGCGCACATGCAGACTTTGCTTTTTGTTGATTCGGCATCTACCAAGATCCACAACCTTACCTTCTGGCTGGAATTCGAATTGGTAAAAACGTGATATCGATTATAATAGCCATCTTTGTAACTGCATTTACCAGTAGGTTGCGACAGGCTCTCTGCCTCTCTTTTTATTTAGCTTTTAAAGGATTTTAAAGATTTTTTTTTCAATTTAAGTGGTATCATCAGTCCGTTCTGTTGGTCCGGGATATCCTGCTTATCCTTACTTTCAGGAAAGCATCCTAATTTGTTCTGCTTGTTTACTTGTCCTATTTGCCTTTTGATGTGTGAAAATCTGTCATTCAATCACAAAATCGTTCGTGTCAACGCTACACTTCTTATTGACCAAAAAGCCCTTTATCTCAGCAAAATCTCAGAACTGAAGATGATCAGCTATCATTCTGACCCAGACAAATTGCGTTAATGATAAGAAACAACTTTGTCCTAACTTTTCTAAAAAATTGTTCGAAATGTCCTAAGTAGGACAGCTGAAGAACTAGCGGAAGATCTGCTGATGTAATTCTTCACTGCTTCGATATTGCTTTATAAAAAGGGTTACAGAACTTTAGGGTCACTGATTCCGAATCATCAGGTTGGATGTTCGTTTTTATGAAATTTACGACTCCTGTTGATTGATGGAATCATATCATTTTTACCTAGACATTGAAGGTAGCTACCTCACTGTAAACATGTGACATTATAACATAATCTTTCAAATAACTGAAGCTGAAACGATGTACTCGCGCGGAATCAACTAAATATACCACATGTCTAGCTTCTGGTCGTCTTCCTTTCTTTATACAACTAAATTGCATGATACGTGTGTAAAACGACGTTTAAACAGAAGGGGGAATCCAAGTATCATATGAAGAAGTTGTTGTAGCATCGAAGACATGTGCATATGGGCCCACCAAAACACATTTTCCTCAAATGCATATCAATTATTGCATTATGAGCGTGTATGAGGACGATATACGTATATGATGATTGTGCCAACAAAACACTCCCGATTGTTAATGTCTTACTAGACATACACGTAGAACTTGAAAATATCTCTGCATTTTTAGAATTGAACAAAAAAAGGAATGACATGGCGCACGCCAGTTAGCTTCCGGTGAGTAGTTTGCTATTCAAACAATTGTTAAGAAATTCCAATAGACTTCCGTTCACCTTTTCGCAAGGGCTGTGTGTGTTATACGCCCAGCCATATATTAAGAGTACATATTTCACGAATCGAAGTTAAATACAATTTTTATATGTCAGTTTTCGAGATGCAGCGGTATGATATTAGATTACGGTACTTCTCTCTATTATTCTCAGAAGTTTTTTTTCATTCCTTTCGTTCTTGCTTAATACAAAACGTGTAATTGCAATGCTGAAGACAATTTTTTTTCTCCTCTTTATAAGGTCAGGAATCGAAAATCAGATTATTCAATGCAGAAAACGTTGGTGAATTCAATGAGAATCAGCTGCATGTTCTACATAAATGTGTGCGTATCGTATAATGATGGTTGAAGATATGTTTATTTGTCAAAAAAAAACCGTGCATGGATATTAATAGGGAGCGTTGAATCACGAGAAGGAAGAAAAAAATCATTTCGAAGAAACAATTCAATAGGTCATATAGTCAATCACATGGCGAAGGTACATTATGCCAGCGAAGTTCATTATATTACGTAATACAATTGAAAGTTCGTTATTTGTTTGATTTTTCACTGTGAGCCCCCGGAATACATGGCCATGTGAATTCACGTCGGAAATTCGTCCTTGAAATGAGTCTATATTATTTTGTCATAACATGAGGAAGAACTTTTCGATTCAAAAGAAATCGTTTAAAAATTTTTGAATTCCATCACTCTGGCTGGTAGCATTACATACAATGAGAAAAGAAACTGCCGCATGGAGTCCAACTGAGTTAATAACAGTCATTAGATGTTAGAAAATATTGAAAATTGTGTCCCTACAGGGCTTGACATCATTTTGCTTTTGTATTTATATTTTGATATTGAATTGAATTTTAATGTGATACACTCCAGTCAAAGGTGGGAAAACATTTAGCGTGTATCTCATGCTGTAACTGAAGAGTGTGAATTTTTCTCGATTGGATTTAAACAGTTCATGTCAAATTAATGATTTGTACAATGAAAGCATTTCCCGTTCCGAGATCAGCTTAAACAAACGGAAATCGCAAATGATTTTGACTGCTTCATAATTTGAGCTTGTAAACGACAATTCAATCTAGTAATGAACAGAGCTGTGATCATAACATAAATGAAAGGTACGAGGGGGTAAGTACAGGTGGAATTTTTGGGATAGGCCGATGGAACTTTTGACATAAGAAATGGAGTTTTGGAATTTTCGGTGGAAATATTCAAATGTTTGAAGTTAGAATGGAATTATTTGAATTTTTGAAAATGAAATTTTTGGAATCGAGTTGGAATTATTGGAATTTTTGGAACTGAATTGTTGTGACAGATTTTTAGTCAGTGGTTATCCCGTAGGAAAGAGAATGTAGGCGATTGTACTGCAGTATATTTACCTTGATAATGTAACAAACTCCAAAATCCTAAATGCTGAGAATTCTGTAGGAACATAACATGATTACTATCTGAAAGCTTTCGTCTTCACCCCCTTGGAATCACATGTTAAAATTACTCAAGTTGAGTAGCTCAACCCGTTGAATTGATAATGCGAAAAGCCAGCTGAACTCTTGAGTCATACATGAGATAAAAACTAGAGAGAAATAGCAACGGTCTTGCGCATCGATCTAAGAATACCTAGATTTGCACAGTCAAACAGTCACTTGGAAGTCAATTTTCTTGAATATGTGTGTGATATTCGTGTGCAGATAGACAATGACGCCGTCGTCCTAAAGTAGGCGCTAAATTCAAACTTTATGTGTTTGTTTGAAACGTACGTCGTGTCGTATCACACAATTTGTAAAACATCACACGACAATCGTTCCAATTTGTGTAGTTGTGTGCGTGATATGTTAGCGCTGGATTGTTGTTCGACTTTGCAACCCTCTGGTCTGGCGTATATTTTTTGAATATAAATAAAAAATATTTTTACTGACTGTCCCATGTAAAAGTTGAACATTACATAGCAATATTCCCCCTGCGAAAATGATCCATTACAGATTGGAACATTTTTGGTTCGTTTCCCATAAGTTTTATGTGAAACTCAACTTTAGCAGTGAACCAGGCTGATTTGGATTCATTAATTCGGTCTTTTAAACAAGTGTAGTTGTATAGCTCGTCTTCGGCTCTGATATGCGAAGCTTCTTGTCCGAAAACGAATTTGACAGAATACCTTTACCACTAAATGGTTCTCTCATGCAATGGATCACAGCCAAATTGATTAGTTCATCAAATTAGAAGAGAACGTTTCATGTACTAAAACCTTTTTTAGGAACTGTTTTAATGCATCTACTGAAACGTAGCCATGTTGAACCGTTGGAATTCGGATGCCAGCCGTCCCTGAACCTGTTCTTTCATAACTACATACAAAAATCAACGTTCTTGCAACCTAGAAGTTATCTGTCATCTGTTGTGGACAGAAAAAAGTAGCTTTATTGAATGTTGCCTTCTATATCGGAGAACACTAATGAAGTACAAGATTTTTCATTATCTATATACCCAATCTCAACAGAAGAACATCTAGATGAATGAATGAATGATCCACGTTTTAATTAAATTTCCATATTTGTCGAAAATTACGCCTCGAGAATCCATAAATTGAAATTCATTCAAAACTAATCAGACGTCCCATTCACAAAGATTTCATAAATAAAAAGCAAATTTGACCGCCCCATCATGAACGAATCTATGGCCGACAAAACAGATTCAGATGATTAATTATGCAAAATTTCAATTTTACCCAACAAACATTATCGTTGTTGATCATATAATTTTGACACAAGACCATATTGTCTGGTGGTTTTTCACGATGAATAGATCAAACAATCCACCCAACAACTGACATTATAACCCCAAACCAAAAGTTGTGCAAACATTTCATCGAAAACTTATGTTCGCAAAACACTCTTGTGTATGTTCTGTGTGTATAAATATACAGCTTTCAGGCTCAAATCTCAATTTCTGTGGCAATAGTCATTTTGATTGTTCACTTTATCCGTTCAACAACCTCCAGGCACCCAAATTTCATTAATGTTGTTCGGTCCTGTTTCCAGCGATGCTTTAAATTAAGTTATCCGTTGTAGAGAGAGAGAGGTGTACAACATCCTGTATTATATTCACATTATGAATTGACGAACATCGAAATGCTAAAGGTTATGAAGGTGGATGATGAGATGATGTAACTTAGCTTGTAAAGTTACCCAACAAAATTATCCAGTCGTTGTTTATGCTGTAATCTTTTTAATTCGTAAGCTTTGAGTAAGGTCTAGGGATGGCTACACAGTAAATTCATTTTTATTTTTTAATAGAAATTCCAATCATTCCAAATACAATCAGCAAATTTAAATTTTACGCAACGAAAATTTTCAGCTGTTTTGTCAATGTATTTTGTATTGAAAAAACAGCTGAAATTTTTCAGTGTGTAAAATATAAATTTGCTGATTGTATGTTATGAGCAGCATTGAATTCGAACATACGCGTTTTTAAATTGCATGCATTTTTTATGAGCCGCATCCCCCCAACATCGGGTATTTACACAACCAAAATCGTAACATTTTAATTAGATGTTAACTATTCCAACAAACAATTTCGATATTATCATCAAATATTTGTTCAATTATAATTGAGTGAACGTATTATGATGTAGTCGACTGGTTGGTAGATATGTTGACGCAAACATATTGGAAATGAGAAACATTTTCTTAGTTTAGAAACCTTTCAGAAACGGCGCAGACGTTTCGCAATATTTTCGTTAAATCTGATACGTCGTTTATTTGAAGTGTGTCGTTAGGTGTGTCATACGAGATCTACTACTTCATTTGTTCCAACATACATTTTTCTAGAAATAATAAATGCTACGAGCAGCTAATCGCTTATTTTGGTCATCCTTGCCGAGAACAGATGACTACACTGTTTCTGATAGGTTGACATTATGAATGTTTTAGCTTTTAGCAAAAATATATTGTACTCACTTAGCCCTTGGTGTCATCAAACAGTATATGTCAGAATATGAAATGGGTAAAACATATCCGAAATGGCTAAGTGGCCGTTAAAAAATTACGTAATGGTAGAATTGACAATTTTAGAACATTTCTCTTCCTGTTTCTTAACACTACTGCTAATTCCTCCCCCCCTCCCCGAACACACTTTGTCATAAAATATCAGACCCCTAGACCTTCGGCTTTAAGTAGTTAATGAACTGCCCCTAATCATGTGCTATTGACAGCGATAACAAAATAAACGAAGAGCTACTTCAAGTGTTTTCTTGTGTAGCTCAACGCACTTGAGGTGCATTTGAATCAGGCTATTGGAGAGATTGCGCAAATGACATATAATTATATGTCGACTTATAAGTTGGAAATTATAAGTCAGCACCCCATATAAGAAGTATTGGATGGTTACTTATAATTTCCAAGTTATAAGTCGACATATGTCATTTGCGCAATCTCTCTATTTCAGGTCGAAAATAAATGTTTCATGACTTAGCTATACGGAAAGCCAATCTACTTCTTCTTCTTCTGCCAATGGTACAGACAAGTTATCCAGTTTTCGATGGTTTCAATGGTCGTATTTTGAGCATATTGAACTATTAGTGGTCTTCAAGAAGTGCCTTCCAGGACTGAAGAAACCTTGTCAGGTCATCAGTTATCAGTCCTAGACGCTACTTGCTAAGGACAACAAACAATTTAAAATGCTCAAAGTGTAGCTACTGAACACTGTAAACACGAGACACCATTTCAGAACCATTTCGTTTCTTATAGCTTGAGATAAAGAATTTTGTGAAGTAAAGCATTTCATATCGACTACTTAGCGATACTTGAAACTAGGAGAATTATGAGATTCAAACGTTATGTAACGACTTGCTTGTCAATGAATTGATATGATGATAGTCTTGTTATCCCAACTATCCGAATAGTTTTATACCATTCATTGCAAGATTATTAACTTCAAACTCATTTGTCCTTGATATTTGAAAACATTTAATTCCCAACACCGAAAAACAACTAAAAAAATTGACACGAAAAAACTGATTGAAAGCAGGTAAGAAAAATCTAGAAGTCGCTCTCTGTCGTACACTTTTCTATCATAATTCCCATTTAATTCATCGCTTATACAAAATAAATGTGTTACAGTGATAACTTCTTCTGCGTCACTTCATTTGAATGGTCGCATCGTGATATTCTTTTTTTATTCATTCATTTATTTATGAGAAAAGAGATTATGCAAATGATATACAACAACGACAATTGACGAGAATGCTCACAATGTCATACATATTTAATATAACAATAAATATCATATCATCAACAATAAATAAAAATGAACATCC
>JANTFA010158350.1:0-10560 GCA_026413405.1 Phytosciara flavipes
AATGCGAATGTCAACACTCGTAAATAAGTGTACTTCGATTGAAATTGAAATGAACCGTGCGTCGGTGCTTTGTTTAAAACCCTATCAATTCTGTTTAATTGAGTAGGCGATGAAAAAATGATCGATGATAAAATCACTGCTGAAAAAATCATACATATGAGAAATTCAGCGCTGAAAAAATCGTTGATGAAGAAATCAGCGAAGAAATCTGCAGTAGTGCGATGATTAGAATTTCAGCGCCGTCCCCGGTTGGTTGTTTATTTGACGATGGCATGGCGACGCTATTATGAGCTCATCAAAACTACAGAAGCTTTTCGACTCACAATACATGAAGCGATTTTTAGAGCACTAACTTGGTAGTTTATCACTACTTAATACCTAGCACAAATTCATTCGGGCACCAGATGAATGGCATTCGTACAAATAAGATATCATTGCGCGCATTGTACATGAATCATTCATGTTTACCAAACATTGCCAAATAAAGCAAAGGAAATATTTTTGTGTGTAAATCGATAATGCCAATAAAGCAAGGCGAACAACTGTTCCTGACATATATCGCTGAGTATGTATTCGAAATCAATGAGAAGGAGCGAAATGATCAGTTGGAAGAATGTTATCGGTTTCGGTGCCGCTGTTTATTGTGTCGTTATAGACCTTTGCACGTAAATGAACTCGAAAAGGATAAATATTTCGTTTACATTTCGATCAACACTGGAAAAGTAGAAAGGAATTATGAAATCCGAATGATACAGTCTCTCATTGAAAAATGCGAGACATTTTTACTAAAATATTCTGAAATCATTGCAACTCAAGAGTAGTAATACGTAGCTGATACGCTATTGATAAACTATTGAATCCGATCGAAAATAAAACTTTTTTTTTGAACAATTTTTGGCTTCGTTTTTTATTTTCAATCCATTTATTCAGACTAGAGCTAAAAAATCTACGAGAATTGAAATGAATGAAACAATGACATTTTTTGTAGCATTCGATTGTGAAAAACATTGCAAGAATGACCAAAAAGTTTGCGGTCACAAATAACTCGTAAACTTTTTGGTCATTGTGAGAATTGAAAAACTTCAATTGTAGGTACTAAAAAACGAAAAATGTTTGCCGAAAGTTCGTAGTAATTCGTTGGAATGAGCGAAGTTCTTATGAATGGTAAGGGAAGAAACAATCAACACATAAAGGAGCCTCGCAAGTGCTACATACGTATAACGTTCTTGATTGTTTTTTTTTCTCCGCACAAAGAGCACATCTTCGTTTAGTTTCTCCTCGAACGGGTAAGTGGCCAACGTTTCCCATTAACTTTTGTCTTTTCGATGGTCGACCAGCACCCAGTTTTCTTTGATAGTTTGTCCCAATTTTACCGATTTCTATCAAGTCTTCCGATAATGGCATCAGGAAATCGATCAACGACATTTCCTTCTCTCTGAACTTTTTGTATAATATCCACCCGTTGCTGACCGTTATCAGCAATAAACGGTTAAACATTCTCTTCCACCATTTTTTCGATTTACGATCGACTTGATAATATGTTGAATACTGATCGTCATTTAGTTTCTGTTGTGTATTGACGATTAAGACTCGTTAGATATTGAGTCAAATATTGACAAAAATCCCTTCGTTGTTTTCGGAAATGTTGTGGCGTAAAGACTCCAACGGAATGTACGTCCGATTGATACAAAACATAGAACATTTGGGTTCATCGAAAACTTATATGATAAACAAGGAAAAAAATAGCACGGATTCATTGCGTGCCCGATTGAATGGAAATAAGTTGTACGCTCGTGATGACTTCAAAGGCGCCATATCTATGTATAATCAAAGCATCTGTTTTGCCGACGATCCTGGCCATTTGAGTCTCGCATATTCAAACCGGGCTCAATGTTTCTTGAAAATGTGTCTCCACGAATTATGTTTGATCGACAACAATTTGGCGAAAGATGCGGGCTATCCTCCCGAAAAAATTTCAAAATTGAAATCCCGTGAACGGGAATGCGTGGAACGAATGAGAGGTCGACTGGTAACACAGCCAGCAAGATCGAGACAACAAGCATGTTCGTTACATCCGAATGCTGATACAATAAAACTGGAACGAGATGATGTGTACGGAAGAATGTTTATTGCTAAGCAAAACATTAACATCGGGGACGTCGTACTGGAGGAAGAAATGTTTATACGCTCAAGCAACAATTTTGGCTACGACTGTTGCAGCAAATGCGGAAACAAATACATGAATTTCATTCCATGTAACGATTGCTCGAGCGCAATGTATTGCACTAAGACTTGTGCCGACGCAAGTTTTCACCGATTCGAGTGTGGCATGACCATTGGAACGACCACTGAAGATGTGGATGAATTGATTTTCATTATTCGCTCAGTTATCATTGCCCTCCAATCATTTAAAAATGTGAGCGAATTGGTCGCATTCGTCGAAAATCCAACAGCTGAAGCTTCTCAGACTAAATATGGAGTTTTTTTTCATTTGGCGACTGGCGTCGTGTCAAATGAACGCGTTTTTGATTGCCTGGAAACGGCTAGCATAGTTTATCACGCGATAGTGAGCTCATCAAAACTAAAACAATTTTTCGAGACGACACACACTAGAAGGTTCTTAGAACATCTAATTATTCACCATTACTTTGTACTAAGCACGAACGCATTTGGACACCAGTCTAATGAGAGCCACATTCGCCAAATATCGTTATCGGCATCATATATAAACCATTCATGTTTGCCGAATATTGCTAAGCTAAGCACGGGCAATATTTCCGTTTGCAAGGCGATTCTACCGATTAAGAAAGGAGATCAAATCTTCTTGACATACATATCTGACAATGTATTTGAGATGACGGAAAAAGTGCGCAACGATCAGCTAGAGAAGTCGTATGGGTTCCGATGCCGATGTTCGTTGTGTAAAAATGGACCGCTAAAGGTAAACAAGCTCGAAAATGATACAAATTTTGTTTACGTTTCCGTCAACGCTGTTAAAATAGAAGAGAAATATGACATCGAACTTTTGCAATGTCTGATCAAACGTTCCATTGAGTTTTTGGTAAAATACTTTGAGATGGTTGGATCTCAGGAATTGTATTACATTGCGGACACTTTGAGTGCTCTATTTTCGAAATAAATTAATGGAATCGAGAAATAAATTTTATTACATTGTCCCCGTTTGTTTTCATACTATTGACAATTAGACCTAACGAATTTAGTCTTTCAAATAATACCATGAGAATCGCAATTCCCGGGTGAAAATGAAATTCTGAAAGTTCGGAAAACGTTGCTCGACTTTCATTTTCACTCGGAGAGTCTTCTACAGAGTTCGTTCTTAGATGAAACACGGCACAACGGTTGCAAGCAATTCGACTGTTTTGTGATTATAAACGATATGGCAGAAAACAATCTACACGTAAGGTAGCTTCGCAAGTAGAAAGTTCTCGATTGATTTTTTTCCACATAAAGAGCGCATCTGCGTCGAGTTCCTCCTCGAACGGATAAATGACCAACGGTTCCAACGGCTCTATATCAGATTCAGAGAGAACATCTTGAAAAACGCTTCTGACCGGTTTAGATAAAGTACTTCAATGGAATTACATTAGAAGATCTCGCGTTAATAATAATCAGTGATGGAAAGTTTCATAGACATAAAAATGAAATTCACCGCTCGTATGATCTGTCGTCGACAAATTTTGTGCGGATCGTTACTATTGACGAAAAATTAACATACCTCACAATTGAACAGATCATCGCTGATTTATTTATCGACCAAATCATCGCTGATTTATTTAGCGGCCAAATCATCGCTGATTATAAGCAAACAAATCACCGCTGATTATTATCGATGAAAAATTACGATACCACTCGTATATATAGGGTTACATAGGACCCAGTCGTCCAAGACTCGTTTTAGGCTATTTTCATCGACACTATCAAAGCAGATGAACGATCTTGGAGGCATAGAATATTCGTTGGCACTGATTTGACCGTAAAAATCATCAGAATATTCAACTGTTTTCGATTTTTCATCACGGGCTGCTTCCTCATTCGGATATGAACTTGGGAAATAGTCCGACAATTTGCCGGGTCGTTCGAAGTAGTTACCTTCTTCGTTCGGTCCGTCTTTAACCTGGATGACGGTTACACATAAATCAGTGTCGGGAGTGAATTGATGTCATTCGATATAATTACCATAATTGCTTCTGCTTTAGCCTGGGCTTCGGTGTGAGTGACACCGACTAAATTGCGATAGGCAACACATCGCATTGAATAGCATGCAGCACAGACTGTTTTGTAGACTTCGTAGCCTATTCGAACGTTGAAATGTGGAGATCATTGAATTAATGGATGAGACAGGGCAGACAAGAGGTGAGCGGGCGGGAATTTTTTTTCGTGCGAATGTAACAAAACTTAGAAAACGAAAAAAAATTCGAAATCAATTCAACTCACTCTTTTCTGTCCCTTCGTCCATGCCTGAGTCCCAGTGGACAGATTTTTCACCTGAAATTTAGAGTGAGTTCTCGGTCAAAAAGTCATGCCGCCGCACAGAAAACAAGATATTGAATCGTTCACAACGATGATATGGTGCAATGTCAAATAATATCGGTGTGTGGTTACATAACATTTTGGTCGAAATGTCCAATGAAAATTTATTTCACACAGACATTGGTCGGATGAAAGGGATGATATCATTACGACCGACTATGTCCATCAAATTTGCACTTGTTTCGGCCGGAATTATGATTAATACGTTGAAATATTGGCATAAAACTGACATTTGATGTCGACGACATGAAAGTATCGGTTTTCCATCGAATGGCAGGGGATTTCGTTGGTTTTTCAGATAAAACCACAATACCGAATGCACTCCATGAATTGCCACTATAATTACCTGTTGTAGACCAATCCCATTGCCAGATTTTAGGAGTCCTACTCCGCAAAATCTTCCGATGGTGGCAGCCATTGTATTCACAACTTTTTGGAAGAAATTCAGAAATTTTTACTGTCGACTGCCGTTTCGAGAAACAGTTTTCGACAAATTAATGACGCAAATGTTTTTCCACTTTGATTTATTTTATTAAAAATTCAAAGTTATCGCCGTTCTTCATTAGCTTCTTCGGCTGCTGGTTGATTGCATTTATGGTCTCTCTTTCCTTTCACGTTGTTTCGAATTTTCGTACCACAGCCTTTGCTGCATGCAATCCACCCACAGTAGCGGCAGCCATGTGCTACGGTGATGGGACCATGGGGAATCGCTCTACCACAATGGTGACAATTTACTATAGAAAAATTACCAAAAATACCATTTATTGTCGCATCATCAGCAAAATAAAAAACCAAATTTTACTCTATCCTTGTGTCGCGACATGTCGGTACAATTATGAGCAATAGGCGCAATCTACCAGAAATTAAACAAAAAATTCAACGGGGTGAATCGGTTGCCAAATGCACCGAAAATGGATTGATCTGTTATAAGTGGCAGGACACTAAGGAGGTAATTGAGTAATGAATTGTTTTCTGGCTACTTTTTCCTGTATTATTGGTAGTTCAAGCAGAGTGATGCCACAGACAGTTGACTAAAATAGCTTTAGGTGAAAATGCCATAACTTACAACTGGTGAAATAACTGAAAACTCAAACTTTCATCTTTTACGCTTTCTAAACAAGAGTAACAGAAGCAAAGCCCAAATCAGATTCATACGTCATTCTAGGTGATGCTTCTATCTAATTGCCACGAACATAAAATTGGAACTGCAGAAAGGAAACAAAAAGATGGAGTAAAAAAAGCATTTGATTGCCCAGAAGCCATTGTTTTTTATAACAACTTCATGTCTGGTGTGGACAAATCGGACCAATATTCTACTTGCTACGAGATTGACCGTAAATCGAAGAAATGGTGGAAGCGGGTTTTTTACCGCTTGCTTCTAATTGCTGTCAGCAATTCTTGGATTTTATTCAAGACTTTCAGAACCAAGCCATTGCCTTTGATTGACTTTTTGATGCCACTATCCGAAGAACTTATAGAACTTGGAAAAAGTGGAACAGTAGACCGAAAGC
This sequence comes from Phytosciara flavipes, assembly GCA_026413405.1. NCBI lineage: Eukaryota > Metazoa > Arthropoda > Insecta > Diptera > Sciaridae > Phytosciara > Phytosciara flavipes. The sequence continues at coordinate 6,063 of JANTFA010158350.1, forward strand.
TAGTTGCCGGTGGTGGTGGACGTCCATCAAAACGTATGAGACTCATGAAAAACATTGGTCATCAACCAGTAAGACAGGCGACAAGACGCAGATGTTCACATTGCTCAAAGAGAAAAGTCGAAGTTCGCACCTATTACATATGTAATACTTGTGATGTGGGACTCTGCGTTGACTGTTTTGCACCCTATCATGGCTGTAATTAATGTTTCATAAAGTTTGTTTTAACATTTTTCATTATTTGGCTAATAAACTGAATTAGTTACCGAGCGTTTTTCATGAACTTCGTAGTTTTCTCACTTTCAGGCAAACGAAAACGACAAGAGTTCGATGATTAAAATCGTTTGTTATTGGTACGAATGTTAATCAGCATCGACTGAATAATCAGCCTTTGATCACTAAAACGTTTCAGTGATGACAGTTATCAACGACCATATTCGATGAAGTTTACAATATTTTAAGCAATGATACTTCGATCAAAACTTTGTTGGCACAAAAATTCGCAATAATTTTTGTCACTGATGAAATTCATCACAAAATTAATCGATGAAACCGTCCCTTGTTGTCCCAACAGTTTTCATTCAGTTAATAAAACCAAACCAACCAAACGTGCCGACATTTATATACGACACTCTGATCTTTCATGGCAGACATCGTGTCCGCATGTACGTGTCCCATGTGGACGACGGTCCGTACAAAAGAATTCGGCCGAAAAGCAAATGAAGGAAATGATGACGTCGATAACACCATATCCGCTGAAGTCCGGCTCAGTATTAACGGCCAGAGTGTGCTGAATCGCGTCAATGCAATTTCGAAATCCATCAAGCCCACTACTCTGTCTGACAATGATTTCGTTGCCATCCGTTATATGGAATCACCGAAATTGTTCTGTGTTCAGCAAACAAAAAGTATTGCCGAATTGCCACCAAAGCCGTACACGAGTTCGAATGTGAGGTGAGTATCGTTAGAGGTCATTTTGAACTCTTTGTGTCAAGTCAATTCGTTGGGTCTGATCATATTTCCAGACTCGGCACACTAACACCCAAAGGCCCGATCGACCGCAGCACTGAAATACCGGTCGAAGTGATTGCAGTAAACACCACCCATAAAGTGACTTTGTCTTGGTTCTTTTCGCCGTTCGAGTTCTTTGTCACAACCATGAATTCGGATGCCGAAGTGGCGTATACCAGCCAAAGGAAGAACATCCTTTTGTTCTACAAGAATAAGACGCCCATGACCAGAAAGCCAGCAATCGGTTCGTTGGACATTGCCAAATAAAAAGAAGACAATGGATTACATCGTGCCAGAATTGTTGTTCTTTATTTTTCTTGGAATAAAATACAATCAATTCGGGACGTCTGTCTCGGTCAACGTACTTTTATTGAAAAGACCGTTTCATACAATATGTTCTGAATTTAAGGCCACTTCGCAGCATTCTAGATTATATTTCAATTAAATGGCCTTCTGATTTCATACGTTCCTTACAACTTAATCGGGTGATATTACTGCCAACTAATTTCTCTATGAAACATTGTTCTTCTATCATTCGAATTCCTAACAATTGTTGACGTCAATAATGAGACCAACCAATGCAAGGTCCAGCTCATTGATATGGATGAGCTGACTATTGTTAACCTAATGGATCTGTACGAAATGGACAAAATTTTTGCCAAATTGGAGTGTCGAGCGATCAAGTGCAGTTTGCTTGGTGTGGCACTGCTGACCAGTCTATTGACCATGAAAAGTGTGATGCAAAAGCTCATGAACGATAAGAAATTGGGTTGCAAATTCATCGAGGAGACACATTTTTTGTTGACACCAATGTGGATGGATCGAACATAAAGGACAAAATGCTTTGTCAAAATATTTGTCGGTATTACCAGAAGGTAAGTGGTCGATGATTGGATGCTTCGAAGCGAGTGCGAATTTAAACGGATTTCTCTATCCGTTTCCAGATGTTGAAATCGAACGCCTTGTGGGTCAACGATTGTTTCGGCCAATGATCTGAGTTCCTTCCAGATCGTTATATGCGGCTGTGAAACAACTTTTGAGGCTTCGTATCATCACAACACTTCCAACGCGAAGAAGTACAACGTGAAGAGCCTACTGAAAGGAGAAACATTTCCGGTACGAATTGAATCGTTCTTGGTTGGGAAAATGTAAGTTGTGCTATATCAGAAGAGTACGTGAAGTGTCATAAAACTTTGAATTCATTTTCCAGATTCTCCGTAATACGGCAACTGAGTCGGGCATTTTTGCTTGGAAGATGGTTGATCCATTGAATTCGGAATCGTACCGGTGATGGTTCATCACAAACTCCACTGATTTCAGCGTCTGCCACATAATCTGAAGAAGAGTCGAATTTCCGTTGCACAATATTTCTCCAAAATGTTTGAAACGTTGAACTACCTCAAATTGTATCAAGAATTCCATTGCTGTTTCACTGTAATGTTTGAATTGATTGACATTGAGCGCGCATGACAACTGGAAAATATCAACTGAATGACATTCTCAAGGATCTGGGCTGTCTGACAAAGTATTTCAGGTTTATGTGATCCGAGACTCACATTCGAAATAGTCTCAACCGATTTTTTTTTTTGATAAGACGAACCAGACAAGTCACAAATGGATCAATCGAATCGCAATCTATACATCAACACATTGTACCGCATTAGCAAGATCGTACTACTGAAAATGGAATTGACACGAGTTCCACATCAGACACACATCACGATAAGTACGGCTCACAGTTTGGGCAGTAAGTTTTCAGGTCAAAACCAGGCGAATATTTCAGGCAAGAACTGTAAACGGCTGTTTAATTTTCTACTGAAGTAGTCATACTCTGAGGTGTACGATAATGTGATAGAAGCGGTTCAGGTGAAAAGCGGATCAATCATTTCGGATGTAGTTGAACTTACTGTCGCATTGTAGTTGTATGTCTATTTAGTTGTGTGACATCGATGTAATAGCTCAACATCTTCTAAATTGTGACCTGATCTTGAAGAATTCATCCAAACACGTCTCTGCATCGGAGCAATGGCTTGGTACAACGGATTTTTGCAGTTGTGCAGGAGTAAGTTTGAGATGTGGTTTGCAAAGTCTAACCGAAAGAAAGTGTAAATTTCGTTTTTCCCGTTAGATCGGTGTCATTTTTCGACGGATTTCTCAGTCTGAAGGATAAATGCAAGACGATTCTTCTAAAACTGAACGCACACGAGGATGTTTAAATGAAAAGGTGAGTGGCGGTTATAAGTTGAATATTGTGACAGAGGATGTTAAAGTACAATTTCCGTGTAGATCCATCTACATTGTAGATTCTGCAAATATTGCTGCAAGAATGTCAAATCGTATTTTTCGAGCGTCATGGACGCAAATGCGCCATTCTATCGAAAACATATTCCAGCAATCCAACAAACACCAGATTCCTTGGCGTGCCGTTGACCAGTAAGATAATAATTCGTTTCGTTCGGTTCAGATCACATCGATACATCAGCATACAAACTCCCACAGTGACTTCATTTTTTCTCTCAGCTTCACAGATTCACAACAACGTCGAAGCTATTCTGTTTTTGATGCTGAAAAGAAAGAGTGTCATGAGTATGCATGGGATGAATCTGTTTGAGATTCTAGCGCCTGCATTGTGATGTTTTGCTTCAAAAAAGACAACGTTGGGTAAGGCTTCATTCACCGCCGGCTTTATTACAACATTCAAATTGAAAAACTTCATGACATGTCGTGCTATTTTGTCTATGCTCACTCCTGACGACTCAGTAATTGATTCAAGGCAACGTTATATTACTCTACTCAGGATGCTCTGTCCACGCTAATGAACTATTTCTTAGATCAAAACCGCGTGTGCAAATAATGTGTATCCTTGGTATCAAGTATACCGGGAAATCGGTTTGCCGAAATTGTGGATACCGGAAAATCATACCAAGAAGGAGATGAGAAAAATATTCGCCGAAGACGGATTTTTCTTTTTGTAAATAGAACCGGGAACAGAATAGTCCGAACTCCAATTTCTCGGGATATCGAAAAAGACGTGAAATCCAATTTCCCGGGAAATCAAAAAAACGAGAAATCCAATTCCACGGTAAATCTAAAAAGACGGGAAATCGGAATAAACGGGAAATCAAAATAAACGGGAAATCAAAATAAACGGGAAATAAAAAAAAACGGGAAATCAAAAAAGACGGGAAATTGAAATAAACGAGAAATAGATGGAAATAGAATCAAACTGTTCGGGAATGGTTTGAAATTTATACCATTTAGCATAGCGAATGCTATCTATAGGTGAGGTCGTAAGTAAACTTTCCCTCTGGCCAAAAGTGTCTTTTGATGTGTACAATTTGTGCACCAAAAAATGTGCACATAAAAAGGAAGCCCTTAAGTGATAATTAAGGCTTTTAAGAGTTATTTTCTGGACTTTTGGTGTTATTGAGGTGGTGATAGGTCAGTTCTTAAAATAGGACTATGTGTTCCAGGAGCTAAGCTACCACCA
>JANTFA010158361.1:0-10557 GCA_026413405.1 Phytosciara flavipes
TAAATTTTCTAACAAATATCTTGTAACAAGCGTCTTTCTACTTCTGATTAGTAAACTAGGAGGCAACTTGAAGTTATTCACTCATTAAATTGATACTTCGTCTTAGTACATGAATATTCTGGATCTGAAGATCATGGCGTCAGATTACAAGAAATCTCAACCTGGAGTAATAAGGTATGCAACATCGCAGCAAAAACTCAACGTGAAGATAGGTGCACCAGCATAAAGTAGTTGCTTCCTTGAGTTATCAATGAAAAATTCTACGATGCAGTGGATGCCTAATGTCATTTAAAGTTGTGAAATAGTTAGGTATTCGAACTGAAACCAGATCTCATCTGGATTTGCAAATATAAGTCTGCCTTCACTCATTGCTAAATCGGATCACAAAATATTTTGGTTAAGATCATTGAATGAAAGTCAGCGAAGAAGAGAATTAAAGTGCTGACCACCAACGAAATCAGTTTCTAGAAGCTACTGAGAATGAGGTTTTCGAACAATCACAGTTCAATTGCTCACATAGTGTTTTCAAACTTTAATCTTCAGCTCAGTTATTAGCTCAGTATGTCTTGTCTTCCATCCCCTGTAGGCGTATGTTATGAGGTTAAACGCATGAAAGTCATGAAAAGGGAAACCGGAGTTTTTATGCTAATGTTCTTGATAGAGCTTCATTCTGAACAGATAATAATCAAAAGAAAATATAGAAAAGAGGCGCTAATTTGTATTGGTCCAGGGCGCTGAATAAGCTAGATGCGGCACTGGATGTACAGGTACAGTCCTGCGGAGGTTCTCTCATTCAAAGTTTTCCGTCTATAAGCAATACACTGTTAGATTTAGAACGATTGTTAGACCGATACTAAGAAATAGGAGGGTCTTATGCTTTCAATCTTACGTATGTAACATGTCGAATTCGAACCTAGGGGTAAGGGCAGACCTTCTGTGGTCATCCCTAGATGCAAAACAGTAGTTTAAGTTCGAAGATGAGCAAAATCGGTCGAGTTGATCCAAAGTTATGGTCGAAATAGTGCTATTTTCGATGTCGAGTTGAGGTTTCTCGCATATATTACCGGCGGTATTGCTCGCAGATGGTGCAAATGAAAGGTACTGACTACACCAAACCAGGAAAAGAAATCGTATTTTGGGCTCTGAATTTAGAGCCCATAGAGTGAGCCTAGGTTGAGCTACTTGACCGTACAGTGGTAATGGAGTTTTTTTGTCAATATCTCGAGTAAATTTCATCGGATTTTTATGAATTTTGTTTGTTTGAAAGGTGATGACCAAGGCTATACACTAAGGACGTCTTGCCATCCGAACATTTTTTCAGGCAAATGGTGTCACTCCTTTCGTATAAGAAAAACTCATCACAGCCTATCACAGAAAAGTGGTGTGTCAGCCGATTGCCTGTTTGGCAAGACCTCCTACGTATATAGCCTTGGTAATGACGACCGTAAAATGGTAGTACAGTTTTCCCATTTGGGATTTTTGGCCATATCTCAAGTAAATTCAACTTTATTTTGATGAATTTTTTTCAAAGTTTAATTTTCAAAATAGGCCTCGTACGGAACTATCGAAATTGGTGTTGTAAGGGATGAGTCAAAAATGGAATTTGCAGTACATGAGCAATAGGACTAGATCGATATGTTTCGATGAACAACATGGAAATATGAATTCCGAAATTCAATGCTGTGAGTCTGGTTTCTGGCAGGTCAAATAGAGGGCTAGAATAATAAAAATAAACCGAATTGGCAATTCTTCTTGCAAAGGGGTTGCACATAGGTTCATGTGAACAAATGAAAGTTCTTTTTCAAACTCCTTTCCTTGTATGAGCTGTTCATTTCAACTATGATTCGCTAGAGTTGCTCGTGTGCAAATTGGTATAGTGTTCATTCGATCATTGTCGGCAGGGATTGGAACTCATTTATCCGCGGCTGTAGTGTCTAATATTTTGTACATAAACTGACACACTCAATCAACAATTCAATTATTCCCATTGATACCGGGATTGAAAAGTCGGTTCGGAATTGAAATCCATACACTGGAAATGTAATGTAGGACATTTTTATTGCAAAACTATTTGTGCAAGACATCCTCGTCTGTAACCTAATAATAAACCTGTCTGTAGTATAACATACCCGCCTGTGGTATAACATGCCAGAGTGTGGTATAAAAAGTCTTCCTCTAATATGTCTGTTAGCAGTAAATCTTATTAATCAGACACTACGAATCAATGCCTTATACGCAACATGCATTCAACTCATTTGACCATACGAAGAAACAAGGTAAAAAAGCCGTTCAACATTGACCAAAAATGATATCAGATCTTACGTATTCTGGAGCGTATGATAAATGAGCCGCTTCACATCGAACCGTGGTTATCATGTGCAATATCAATAGAGTCACCGGTGCCACAATCGTTTGTACCTGGAATGAATTAGAATTTTATTATGGTTTGCTCAAAAAATTTGAATCAAAGTCGACTTTAAGGGACCGATTCAGATGCATTGTGTGACAATATTGTCACACCCATTTATGCGAGACAAAAAGATCTAACGTGTTAAATAGCTCATGTTAATATAATGCTCTTTAAGTTATGTTAAAATATCCGCTACTGACGGCAGAAATTGGGTGATACCGTACAGCTTCTGCGTGTTGTGGCTACCAGTTACTGCACCTTGTTGTTTTTCGATTTTATTTTTGTTCTCCTTTGACTGTTGCATTCATTTTTAAATGGTCTCAATCTAAAAAGCATTTGACACCAATAAATCATTTTGTGTGAATAATTTTGCGAGAATAATTATTTTTATGATTTGGTTTTGCATTTTAAATTTCTGTTTCGTTTATTCCCTTATATGTTCATAATTAAACTGTTGCTGGCCGACGACCGTTTGAGAGAGCCAATTTGAGCGAAGATAAATTGGCAAAAAAAGTTTCATTTTTCATAGTTCTTGCGAAAAAGAAACGAAAAATATTGAAAAATGAAAATGCTAAGTGTGTTACATCGACGGCAATTTATTGGTTCGGCTGGGAGTTAATTGAAAACACATTTTCGAATAGACATTTTAATTTAGAGCGTGCAACAAAGACTAGAGAAAACTTTACTATTGGAGCCGTTGGGCGGACAGTTTCGATGATGGTTGGGTGCAAATTTTTTTTAAATTTATTTAAAATTGTTTGGAAATTGAAAATGAGCGGGAAAAAATGTTCAGATGATTGACCGACATTTGATTTCGCCTCTTGCCTCTATTGAGATATCATGTCAAAACGCAGAATAGAAATTTACATCACTCGGAGTTATTAACTCGCAAAAGTAAACAATCGTCTTGCTATCAGTGATTTTAATCTGATGACAGCAAAGAAAAAATCTGTGGTCACATAAAGATGAAGATAGAACAAAACGAAATCGGAAATACGGAGAGTTATTTTCACCTTCGCTTTCAGAAGACCGACTTGCCGACAGCGCCATTCAGTGACATTAGCCAAGAAATATTGCTCAAATCCACGCTCTACTATCAATAACTTTTGTTAGCACAACATGTCAATATTAAGCAAAACATCATTTCAATCCCTAGACCTTGCAAAATGACCTATTGAGAGAAAAAAAACCGTAGAAAAACGTATGGTTTTTCATAGCTTTGACTCAGTATTTTCATGATGTGAAGCGTGTATCGAGTGCACAATACACATCATATGCCCAACAAAACACTAAGCACTAAGATTGTAACACAGTCATTTTAAGTTTGCAGCTTTCGAAGACCAGAAATGCTAGCATGGAAATCACTGAAACCGTTGCATTGTAACGTCTTTCTGAAATATTAATCAAAAATGCAGTGAGGTGACATGAGACATTACCATTCCAAATAGCTTAGCAATGAGAGTAGAAACTTTTCATTAGTTACAAATCAAAAGCGTCGTCAGCATGTCGGAAGTAAAGCAAAATTAATTGAAATTTCACTTTTTTGATAATGTCATATGTTCACTCTAACTACAAACTTTCCATACGTCCACAGAACAACTAGCAAGACAATAATGTGCGAAAGTAGATACGACTTTTCAAACCTTTGATTCTATGTCATTTTATTGTTGCCATTTTTTGGTGGCAGGAAGTCATCAACGACGGTATCCCCAAAAAAGCTGTGTGTAAAATGCAAACATTGGTCCACGCAAAGAAACCTTTTTTAACAGACTAGAATCCCACTTCTAACGTCTAGAAACGCTAGTTATACATTCGTTTGCGATTTTACCGCTACATCAATGCCATGTTAAGCAGGACTTGAAAGAACGTCAACAGGCAAACTTTCTTCTCAAATTTCAATTATTTATAGAAGATTACGTATTCGTGTGGAGATTTTTTTCTCGACTAGTGTGGTGCTTTCGGCTCGAGCTGCAACCACACAAGTCATAGAGCAACAATCTCCGAACCAGTTGGTATGCTATTTTACTCGTTAAGTCCTTGAAAAATGGAAATTATCGCAAATGTCATCAGGTAATGAATCATTTACCAGGGGTGTAACATAATATCTGTCGGATTTCGAAAGTAATTTTTGCGTTATGGCCACAGTCACAGTGAGAATATATATGGTGGTTCTGCGTAGCTTACTTTATAGGATCCTGAGCTTTGCTTTTTAGAAAAGAAAGTTCAGGTCTAGGTGTTTTTAATACATGGCGTAAACCCAGCGGTAAATGTTAGCGTTACTACTTTTGTGTTATTCTTTTGGTCAGCTAAAAAATCAACTAATTTTATGCATCAAATCTCACAAACCTCCCATTTCATGGTTAAAATTGTCGTTCAAAGTTCTTTAGAGACAGAATCTTTTCAAAAAAGCGAAACCAAACAAAATCTCGTATCACAGGTAATCCAAGAGTGTGGCTGTTGCATATGCCTTTTGTTTCCAGAAAAAATCCAATGCCTCGTTTCACTTTTACAATAAAATCGAATTCAATTTTCTAAAATGCTGGCTCTATCATTTGAAAACCACTTTGAATTTCGCGCTGCGCTCTCTGGTAATGTATCAAGTAATGTCTCTGCAGTGGAAATACAACTTTCCTTTTCAAAAATATCACTGGAAAACCACTTTTCAAACTTTTGTTCGGATTTACTTTCGGTGTTTAGAATTCAAAATTAGAAAACAAACAAAAATTTTCAATTTTCAATAAAAAAAATTTCTCAAAACTCCTGAGAAGATTGTTAGATTGCACTCGATCGATTGAAGGTCGTTTCACTATTCAATTTACAATCATCTGCTTTCCTCGTATTTATAGTCACGGTCGATATGTGTTCGCCAAACGACTTGATTGAAAACATTTTCATGCAAAAATTTGTTACGGGGAATTTCTTTACCTTGATCTTCAATCACTTTTTCCATTTTACCCATTCTTTGACGCTATACAATAATGCGTTTGTATAATATCCAATCGCTAACATTGAATTATAATGCAGCATGTGCAATTGAGGCAGTCATGCATTCAATGCGCCCACTCTTTTCTTCGGTTACAAAAAATTCGTCAATTAAAATCTTCACAAGGGGTGTGAATGGAAGGAACACCTTGGAAATATTACCGTGTTTATATGGATTTTTTTTGCACTGACATCAGTACTTACACCTCCTAGTGTGTAGATAGGTACGTGGTGCGAACATTATCGAACGGATGAAAATTGATGTTCTTGTGATTGGTGTGACATTAATGAAAGCAAAAAGCTCTGATTACAGTCTACCAGGTGATAGTTGTCTAGTCATTAACACGTCAAAATGGATTTTTCTTTTGCATTTGGTTATATGAAACATATACACCGTTAATGCCATGCAATCGATGGATGCTCATTTTTTTATGTTTTCAATTATCGATTTACAATTTCCTTATTAAAATCTTGATTAAAATCAACTGTCCAGTGTTTAATTAAGCGTTGGATTAAACGATGTTTTTGTAATGTGTCGTTGAAGGCACTGTGGAATTAATTAGTCGCGGCATAACACTATGGAAAACATAAGGAAAGCTCGTACGAGTAGTGTTCGAAATGTAGCTCGTTGTCCATAAAAGGTATACGTCTTAAATCCACTCTTTAACACCGCATCTTCAAGTCATTCTATATTAAAACTCGAAAACTCTCATCCATTGTTAAAATTGGTTACAGCGAAAGTCCGGTACGAAGTCTAATTTGAAAATTGAACTCTGAAAAAAATCACCAAAGTCAAGTGAAATTTACTCGAGATATGGGCAACAAAAGTCACTAAAATCCAAGATGGCAGGTGGCGGCCATCCTCTTAGGTCATCAAAAACAATTCTACCTCTTCACGGTTTTGCTTAGTTTTCAAACGAAAAGAAGGTCACGAAAATCGAATGGAATCGAACGGTAAAGTCAATACCTTTCATTTGTGACTTCGTATGGGAGCAATGCTCTTGGAAATATTTGTGAGAAACCTCAGCCAGACCTCGAAAATAGCACTAATTCGACCATATCTCCGGATCCTCTAGACTGATTTTGCTCACCTTGGAACTTAAACTGGCATTTGTTTAACGGTATGCCCCTAAAATGCACCGAATTTTTTGCGAAAATACTTTCCACTCTAATGGTGTAGCCCAGCCCAACAATCGGGGGTTCGAATCTAAAGTAATTTTTCATTTCAAAATTTCAACTTAGCTTTCGAATCGCTTCACCTAAACAAACATTCGAAAATAATTTCGTCTACAAAATACGACATCCAATTTTACCCTACAGTGAGCTGCAAAAGATTTAATTGAGGTCGTTTTTTTGCTGCCATAGTCGGACATTTCGAGATCTTGTCTAGGCTGCTGGACCGATTGACGTTTAAACAACAAACAAAAAACAATTTGCCCAAACAACCCTTTGGAGGCTACGGACTAGATCGCTGTATTCTACTAGTTTCACTGGTTGTAGTTCTACTTCGAGATCCTTTCATTACCGACAGTTTTCACTGTGTAACAGTTCTTCCTTCAGCTACCCTAAACCCGAACCAATTCAACTAGTTGTGGTTTGAGTCCACATCGGGCAACTGATTATTTTTCCGACGCGGTTGAACTGGCAACTTCGCTCTTGTAGAGGAAAGTAGACGACGTAACCACTACGCTATTGCGTCGTTTAAACAGATTTATAAAATAGTCGGTGCATTTTAGAGGCATACCAATGTAATGTCTGAATAATAATTGGACTGAGACAGTCGTCTCAATTGAAAAATGAAGTTGAAAAGATGAGGGCAAAGGATTTAACTGCTTATGATATTTGAGAACCTATATCCTAGAGGTACAACTGTAATGAGCTGTTGTTTGTTCAACATTTCTGTTTCGATAGTCACTAAACAGAGAAGAACTTCCTTCAACACTCTGGGTCTTCTCTGTTCGTTTGGGTCGATTCTATGAGCATCGGTATTGATTTTCAAATCCATAGCAATAACATGGGCTAGCAGATTAGACAAATGCAATCAGATTTATTGAGTTTGAGATAGTTTTACTTTGTCGTCTGACTGAATCCAATTCCACATGCACATTTTACTGAACTTTCTTCGTGCGATTTTACATCATTTGCATAGTGAGTATAATCCACAAAACGATCGGGTCAAATGAAATTGTGAGTGGTTGTAGTTGCACAAGTCACGTCATATTAACATTATGAGTCACAGTGATAGAAATAATTAACGTTATATGTATCCGTCTATTTGCATTGAACATTTTGCTTTTTCTATAAATTTTTCCTATGCGAAAACAAACAGCAAACAGTTAGAGAAATTTGAATTTGTTATTTTTTTTGCAAAACTTCTAATCATTTCAACTTGAAACTTGTTTCGTTAAATTGTGTAGAAAGAGAGAGAGAAGAAAAAAAAGCGTTATGATCGAAACATCCAATTTCACTGCAAAATCTCATTAAACGAATCTTTCCAACAAGAATCAAGTTCAGGTTTGCAAATTTCGCATAGATGTGATATTAATACACAGAGCAGTTGGACGTTGCCATACATGTTCCATACAACGGCGACGTGTGATGTATGCTGCATTTTGCTAGAAGACTGTGCACACACGCTCATATTCCTTTCGTTTTCCATAAAATTTATTTTTATTTGATCAGATCAGATTGAATGATGCCATACCGTCCAACCAGAGACACATTATTTTCCATTCGTTTTGTTATGATTCAATAATGCATCGATGAAATGAAAAACAAAAAATTTATGAATGAAATAACCGCGCAACTAATCGCCCAAGCATATTACCTTCCAATTAGTTTGTGTTCGAAACGCAGGCTCTAACAACCATTAATTTATCGTGTAGGAACTTTTCCACCGTATAATTATAATTCCACCGTATAAGTCATTCCGATTTTATAACGAAGAAAACAACCGACCAACGTCTTTTTTTTCATCATAATTTGATGAACATTGCGTTCGATTTTGCACATTTCATCTACTGTTTCACCACTTCATAATGGGAAATGAAAACCTTCCACATAAAATGAATCGCGAAATTCTCACTAGAGCAGTTTATGGTGTGCTTCTTAATGTGGTCATTCATTAGGTACAGTCACATTAATTTGCCTGGGGCCTGCTAGACTAGCAGTGCTAGTATTAGTTACGATCCTCCATTCTCTGAAGCTGATCTGCCGCTATAGGTCCAGGGAAACCTTTCAAAGTAATACCCGAACATAGCCTCAATATGTCTGCATACGGTCCTTTCGTAAAGTATGTGGTTTAATAAAAAGATGGAGCGTATTTAGACGATTTAGACTGCCATTTGTGACGCAATTGTTTTTAGGTAAACAATTAGTTTTGAAATTAAATTTTTGCGTATCAAAACTTTAAGCGTCACCCTTTCTGATATCAGTTCTCCGTAAGTAAAGGACTTGCGTCACTTTATCCACTTTCAAGAGATTTTTGTCTGATATCATAACTTTTGTAAGAAGTGGAGTTTGATTGTTGATTGCTGTCACTGTTTCTGTGATATTTCTCACTCTCACTTAAACTGTTATTCCTCTATCAAAAAACTCCAAAAGTCTGGAAGTGAGCCCATAAAAACCTCAGAAAATCTTCAAAATCTTTCGTTCTTGCTTTAGGAAGTAGGTGTACCATGTATTTTATTAACTGACACCACCTCAATAACACCAAAAGTCCAGAACTTAACTCATAAAAACCCCGATACTGCGTTGAACTCTCGTATTGAACCTTAGATTTTGTTAAAAATATTTGGGGCATTCCGGGCTAAGGGGGGGAGTCAAAAACTTGCAGTATATACGCTTCTTAGTCTCTAAAAAAAAATTCTTTGAAATATTTTGTAGTGTGGACTTGCGTCACGGCACTTTACTAACGTAGCAGCGCCATGATTCAATGAGCAGCTATAGGTCCACAAAACGGTCAAGCGAGAAATACTCTAAACGAGATATATTTACTCTGTGGTATCGTTGTTGCCTATGATCGCTGCATGTATCGGATGTACAACAATTATTCTGTAGATGTTACAACCTCTTTCTTGAACAATACCAACAGTGACCTGGTAGAGAATCGACGTTGATTTACAAGACATATCTAACGAAAACTGACAATGACGATGCTCTATATCGTGATGTGCACATTCATATGATACGGAAAGCTTTTCATACTACATCGAGCTTTGTTTCATATTATATCGACATTCCACGACATCTACAGTTTGATATTTAAAGAAGCTATTGCTATAGAGCGGGTACACAGTTCGTCAAATATGCATGCAAACACGGTGAAAATTAATTGTTGCGAAGTTCTTAAAAATTGGTTCTTTGCTGTTGGTAATTATATTCCCCAATGCTACCGAAAACACATTTGTATTCCATTAAAATATTGGTGACTCACCGTATAAGATTTGATGAACATGTGAAGTGACAATTTTATTTTTCGTTATTCACAAAGTATTGCTTGACGCTTCAACAATAAACTGGCTACGATGAAACTGAATGTCAATTTTGTTGGGAAAAGATTGGAGCACGATTTCGAACCAGTGTATCTGGGTGTAAAGCTTGACCGATCGCTGACCCTACGGCAAACACATCGACAAACTTCGCCTCAAGCTGGCAACGAGAAATAACTTAGTCAAGAAACTGGCTGGCACATCATGGGGAGCGACCGCATCGGTACTAAGAACCACTGGGCTGGCGTTGGTGTATTCGTGTGCAGAGTACTGCAGTTCATCTTGGCTCAATAGTGCGCACGCGAAGAAAGTGGATGTGGAACTCAATGAGACAATGAGAATAATAACGGGAACAGTCAAGTCTACACCGTTGGAATGGCTGCCTGCTTTGAGTGACATTGCACCACCAACCATCAGGCGACAGAACAACTTGTTGTCAATGTACAGAAAAATCCTGACAAACGAAAATGGTCTACTGAAAAAGGATTCGGAACTGCCTGCAATTACGAGACTCAAATCCCGCAAACCAGCAATCAGTACAGCCAAATCGCTCAACACGACTGACTTCCATCCGAAAGAAGTTTGGAAAGAAATGTGATACAACAGTGGTATCAATAGCATTTTGTTCAACTTCGAAACACACTCTGCCAAGTCCAATGAATTCACACTTCACCG
>JANTFA010158372.1:0-10557 GCA_026413405.1 Phytosciara flavipes
CTGTGAATTTAAATTCTTCAATTTCCCCCTGTTCTATAAAAGGCTCAACACAATTTACAATTTACCTCATCTTTTCGTACAGTTAGTGGTTTCAGTCGAGCTTCAATACTCGAGTCAGACAGGCGGTACAATCAACATGAGTAAAATTTTATATTTCTGCGTCCTAGCAGCGTTCGTTTCATTTTCGTGTAAGAATTCTGACGAATTATCGTCACGAGTGTGCCCTATTCTCTGGAGAGTTCTTAATCAATTTCTTTAGATGGAGATAACGAAGCTGCAACGGACTATCCACCAGCTATCAGTGGAAATGCTCAAATGAGAGCTGAGATTCGTAAGTCAATTTTCGGTGACTATGACAAACTCAACATTCCCGACAACTCAAATGTTAAATTCGGACTAACCCTCAACAACATCGACGTCGATGAAGAAAAGCAAACCCTCGAAGCAGACATCTGGTTGAAAATGGTTAGATCTAACCGTCCGGAATTATCGAAATAATTTTTCCTCATAATTCCCGTAGACCTGGACAGACGAACGTCTGAAGTGGGACAGTGAGTCAACCGGCGTGAATGTTCTTCGCATTGGACCGGATGAAATTTGGAAGCCAGACCTCACCCTATACAACAGGTTCAATTTCATTCATTCATTCATTTGTGCCCTTCATTTCTCATAATTTAATAAAACTCATTCAACTAACACGACAGTGCCAATCCTGGTGAGATGATGACCTGCACGAACACAATGCCATTGATCTATTCAGTAGGAATGGCGTTGTGGGTACCGCCATGTCGCATCAGTGCCTATTGCAATATGACACTGGAAGAACATCCACTCGGTGAGCAAAGTTGTAAATTGAAGTTTGGTTCTTGGGTCTATGACGGTCTCATTATGAATGTCGAATTGGATGGGGTAGGTTGCGAAAGATGTTGTGGGTGTTAGAAAGACACTGAAAATAAAATCTTTGCAGAAAGCAAAGGCTGACACCAGCCACTTCATGAGCAACAAGTGGGAAATTACGAAAAACATTGCTACTCGTAAGGATACCTACTATCCGTGCTGCAAGGAGCCGTACACCAATTTGAATTACAATTTGTCATTCAAACGTAAGATTAACAGAAGTGTGTGCGAAAGAGCTTAAACCGTAATTGTTTCATTGAAATGACCTGAATAAATTGCCATTAGTTTAGTTGTTTATCAAAAAGCATAACAACAGCGTTTCGATATCAGCCAGACACTTTGGACGCGAGCAGATGAGAACTCTGTTCCAAATGATTGTTTCAGCGTTTTCTCGTACAGTGCTTACCGCAACGAAAGCCGAAGACAAATCCATTTTATTGGGTTTCTTCGTCATGAGTGAAAAAAACGGAAATTTTCAAAACTGTTCAAATTACGAGAAAAATTCAGTTGGAAAAAACAACAAGTGGTATGTGAAGTACTGCAGCATTTTTTAACGAAAATTTGGTTTTAAGTACAGCGAGGAATTATCGGCTTCACATCTATTGCGCAAATGTTTCATTTATGTGAGGAAAACAGTTGTTCACCTAGCCTCGTCGCCAGGACCGGACTGGCGGACCCGATGAGCCTTTTCGATTTTTGTATGAAAATATTTCATTTATAGGCTTTTTGCAATTGAGTTGCATGGAGCCTCCGATGGGCTTTTTCGAGTCAGTTCGGTACTGCTTGTCGCACTAGTGCGAAAAAGTGAATTATGAAACAACTTTCGCCTAACGATTTGTTGTGATTCTCGGCTTTACTTTACTAAATAACATACGCTACCTACTAACATGAAAAAAAAACAGTGAATGAAGAAATAAGGAGTTTGTGTCTTCTAGACGAGAAGTTCTTTTCACTAGAGTGGTATTGAAATGACGCCACTACACTGGTTTTTCAAATTATTACATTAATTTGTTGTCGTGCCTCTTTATCACATCGAACATAAGCTTGCCATCTATTTTTCATTTTTTACAAAAAGAAGACGTAACAGGTGCAGAGGTATGTGGGTGGATTGATGCGATTGATGTCATTGCGAAATTTTGCTAAGATATTTTTGCATTTTCCACAAACCGGTGCAAAGTTTCTCAACGAAAACTCTTCATCTGCCTGAATAATTCGCAGAAATTGTAGTGAGTGATCGAAGTACACGTATCAAAGTAATCAAATTTTCATTTCCTTGAAAATTGTAGGTTGTTCTTAAATCAACAAACTTTTTATTATTTAGATCGAATTAACAATGGCCAGTTGGATAAGTGACGGCTCGACCGGACTTACCATAAATGGAGATGTCGTCACCTTTGCGGACGAAGTAGGAGAGTCCAATGTTTTCAATGCTATGTGGCAAGAGGGTGATGGTGTTTCATCAGGAGAGCATTATTGGAAAATCCACTTTCCGACACTGGAAGGCGGAGCTGGTGTCGGAATTACTTCGAAGGATCACTTCGAGGAAGGATACGGCTGCAGAGCTATCAAATTTGCAGGAAATTTGAGCAATGGCGGTGGTCTTCTAGTCGGCAGTTTTGGTCCAGAACCCAAGGAAGGAGATGTCATTGGACTTTTAGCAGCGTTCGAAGGTGACAGACTGAAAGTGTACTTGGATGTAAATGGAGCAAGTCTTGGTCTTGCTTTTGATGTTCCTGCGTCAACTTTTAAGTCAATTTTCCCCGTGGTTTCGTTCAACTACTCAGGATCAGCTATTTGTACCAAGCAGACCGAAATACCCGATATTACTAGCAGAACACCAAATTCATTCACTGGAATCGAGGGCAACTGGAAGTCAACGAATCTGACGGAAAACGATGCCGAACTGGGTCTGCCACGTACACCTACCGCTAAGATTACAAAGAAAGATACCGACAAATATTCGTGGAATGTGCATGTGGTCAATAATCTACGAACAGGTTTAACCATGGTGGATGGAACCTGGAAAGTGGCTCATATTATGTCGACTAGGAAGGGCGGCGATCCAAAATCCATGGAAGAAGAAAGTGCAATGAAACGTTTAATGACAGAGCTTAAAACAATCGAAGTTGATGGAAACGAAAATCTCATCGTTAAATCTGATACAATGTCATCGATCTGGATACGATATGACGCCACACCCAGACCGTTCGTTGGTGATCCATTCGAGTGAAATGTCTTGGGAAATTAATGTGAATTATTTATGCAAGTGAAGAACGTTTTTGGGTTTCCAGAATAAAAATTCACAATCAAAATAACCTGCACTAGAGATTTCATTAATGAATAGTTATTTATGCAACTGATTAATGAATGATTTTTTGGCACTAGATGTGGAAGTGATGACGGTAGGCCGAGCGCGACAAGACACAAAGTGTGTCTAAATAGTATTTTTCTTAACACATGCTAGAATGATTTTTTAGCGAGTGAGCGATTCGATCCGGAGGCGAGCTTTGGAATTTCATCATTTTCTCCTCCATGCGCTTTAAATGACCGACGAAGCCGTGATATATCTTCATAAGATAGAGAAAAATCATTGTGTTTCATACAGAGGAGAGATGCACTTCTCAAGATGATGTGTTGTCAACCTCGTCTTCGCCTCGGGTTGACAATTTTCGCATGTATTGCCCAAAATTGTCATTTAAGCACAAGTTTGGCAAAATAATTTTGTTGTCTTGCCACTGTTTCAAATGGAACACAAGCTCGCCATCTATTTTTCATTTTCATTTGAAACAAAAAGAAGAGATAGAATAATAGGTAAGAGGTGTAGAGGTGGGTGGTCTGATGCGGTAGATGTCATCAGGAAATTTTGCTTACATTTTTTCACTTTCCACAAACCGGTGCAAAGTTTTTCAACGAAAACTATTCATTCGCCTGAATAATTCTTAAAAATTGTAGTGAGTAATCGAAGTACAAATATCAAAGTCTCAAATTTTCATGTCCGTGAAAATTTTCCATTGTTCTTAACATCAACAAATTTTACTATTTAGATCGAACTTTATAAACAAAACAATGGCCTGGTTGACCGATGGTTCGAACGGATTTACCATTAATGGAGATGTCGTGACCTATGGGGATCAAGTACGAGGATCAAATGTTTTCAATGCTATGTGGCAAGAGGGTGATGGTGTGTCATCAGGAGAGCATTATTGGAAAATCCACTTCCCAACATTGGAAGACGGAGCTGGTGTCGGACTTACTTCGAAGGATCACTTCGAGGAAGGATACGGTTGCAGAGCTATCAAATTTGCAGGAAATTTGAGCAATGGCGGTGGTCTTCTAGTGGGTGGTTTCGGCCCAGGACCCAAGGAAGGAGATGTCATTGGAATTCTAGCAACGTTCGAAGGTGACAGACTGAAAGTGTACTTGGATGTAAATGGAGCAAATCTGGGTCTTGCTTTTGATGTTCCTGCGTCAACTTTTAAGTCAATTTTCCCAGTGGTTTCGTTCAACAATTTAGGGTCAGCTACCTGCACCAAGCAGACGGAGATACCGAATATCACTAGCAGAACGGCAAATTCATTCACTGGAATCGAGGGTAATTGGAAGTCAACGAATCTGACGGAAAACGATGCCATGCTGTGTCTACCGCGTACACCCACCGCTAAGATTACAAAGAAAGATACAGACAAGTATTCGTGGAATGTAAATGTGGTCAATAATCTACGAACAAGTTTAGCGAAGGCGGACGGAATTTGGAAAGTGGCTGAAATTATGTCGACTAGGATGGGCGGCGATCCAGAATCCATGGAAGAGGAAAGTGCAGTGAAACGTTTAATGAAAGAAATTAAAACGATCGAAGTCGATGGAAACGAAAATCTCATCGTTAAATCTGATACAATGTCGTCGATCTGGATAAGATATGATGATGGACCCAAATCGTTTTTTGGTGATCCATTTGCGTGAAATGGCTCGGGGATATGAATTCGAGATATTTATGTGAAGTGAAGAATGTGCCTTGGTTTCCAGAATAAAAATTCACAATAAAAAAACAATAAATATTTATGCAGTCTAGTGATAAATGCTTTTCTTGGGGTTAGATGTGATGCTGAGATGCTTAAGTCATTCATCACCAAATTTTTTCCTGAAAGAAAGGCAACGGAAGTTTAACTTACTGAATTGAAAACTGATCTGCAACGACGCTGCTCAAAGTGAACTTTTTCATGCATGATTCAGGTGATGAATGAAACACCTTTTTATCACTAGATTTGAGCCCCCGACATCAAAACTTAATGCACCTCTTTTATGAACCAAATTTTCATGTGCATACGAACGGAGACTACTTCCATAAAATCTCCGTTCATACACAGTTGAATGATTGTTAAAGGTAAACATTCTGTTCTGCATTACAAAAATCCACTTAGCTCAGCTGGTTGCAGAACATGCTGTGAAATGGCGGACTATTGGCAGGCACTATTGTTAGCAGTTGCATAAACAACTTTTTCACATTGTTTTACTGTGTTGTACTGCCACTTCTTTTTCAAAGTTGAAGAGCTCGCCATCTATTTTTCATTCGTAAACCTTTAACTCTAAAATTGTGAAGGTATGTGCATTATGTGGGTGGTTGGGTGGACTGATGCAGTTGATGTCATCGCGGAATTTTCCTTAGATACTTTTCACAAAACTGTGCAAAGTTTTCCAACGGAAACTATTCATCTGCTTGGATAATTTGAGAAAATTATTGTGAGTAATCGAAGAACAACCATTTAAGTCTCTAATTCTCATAATCGTGGAAATGGTTCTTTGCTCTTAATATCGAAAAATTTTAATATTCAGATCCAATTTTGTAAACAAAACAATGGCTAGTTGGATACCTGATGGCTCGGTGGGATTTACAATCAATCGGGATATTGTCACCTATGTAGATAATGCCGGTGTGGATAATGTTTTTAATGCTTCGTGGCAAGAGGGTGATGGTGTGTCATCGGGACAGCATTACTGGAAAATACACTTTCCGACACTAGAACAGGGAGCTGGTGTTGGAATTACATCGAAGGATTTCTTCAAAAAGGGATACGGTTGCAGGGGGCTGAACTATTCGGGTAATTTGAGCAACGGCAGTGGTCTTTTAGTTGGTAATTTTGGCCCGTGTCCTAAACAAGGAGACACAATTGGAATTCTAGCAGTTTTCGATGATGACAGACTAAAGATGTACATTGACGTTAATGGAGGAAATCTTGGTCTCGCTTTTGATGTGCCTTCATCAACTTTCAAGTCGATCTTCCCGATAGTTTCGTTCGATGGTTCGGGATCAGCTACTTGTACCAAGCAGACGGAAATACCGACCAATACTAATCGTACACCAGTTATATTTACTGGAATCGAGGGTCATTGGAAGGCAACGAATTTGACGGAAAATGATGCCGAGCTGGGTCTGAGGCGTATACCTATTGCTAAGATTACAAAAACAGACACAGACAAATATTCGTGGCATATTCATGTAGTCAATAATCTTCGAACACGTTTAGCGAAGGCGGACGAAGCCTGGAAAGTGGTTAGTATTAGTTCGACTAAGATGGGCGGCGATCCAAAATCCATGGAAGAGGAAAGTGCAGTGAAACGTTTAATGAAAGAAGTTAAAACGATCGAAGTCGATGGAAGTGGAAATCTCATTGTTAAATCTGATAAAATATCATCGATCTGGACGCGGTATGACGCCACACCTAGACCGTTCGTTGGTGATCCGTTCGAGTAAAACGACACGAAAAATTATAATTCGAAAAATTTATTATGTTGCCTTGGTGTTGAGAGTTCATTAAACATGTATTGGTTCGTTGAGTAAATTTGAAGTGTGTTCCACCTAAGTAAGATAACTCCATCGAATTCCCAATGGGGTTTTCCTTCAAGGAAAAACAGTTAATGTCGTCGCCTGGTGTAGGTTCTTTTTCAGACGTCTTCAATTCTCTATTTTCCAGATGTGATCCAACTCAACAGTTGAGTGATCTTTGCTTTGCGATGAAACCAGATGAATAAAGGAAGAAAATTCTCGGATAACGTAACATAAAGTAAATAGCCATGTGCCATAGGCTAAAACGCAATTTCGTTTGAGAATAGGAATCCATCGTTTGACTTTTTCCATTTCGCCCAACCCAGTGTAGACTCCCACAATGTCATTTGTAATTTTTGCAGTCAATAGGAAAAATGCTGGGACGTCTGATATCAAATTGTACATCTGTTCCAACGTACGGACACTTTTCAAATGTTCGCCATTTCTGAGAGATACTCGCGACCAGCTCCAACTTATCTGCGTACGATAAGTTCAGTTCCGGAGTGTCCTTACGCAAATCATTCAACGATTTCAATATCATCGTCATCATGCGATCATCGTCATCAGTGATCTTCCCGTGTTGACCATTTTCGTATTTGTTTAGTATCGCATCCAAACGTGAAATCAAATTTGTTCGTTTGATTTTAACGGTTGAATTGTCTTGTCGATCTCGAACGCAGAGTCGACAGTCGCATAGGAAACCATATTTGTCCAGCGCTTTCTGTGGTTTTTCTTTTACTGGTGGAACGTGGCTGATCAGAATCTCCTCGTCTTTGGCAATGTCGTGAAAAGCGGAAACAAAGAGAAAATCTTTTTTCCAATACCAGATACTGTTTCCATCCACGCAGCTGTGGTTAATGTAGGATGGTGATAGGTACAGTCCACAACTTCGTTCTTTCTCATTGTCACTGACCAAGCCTACATTACCCGACCCAAATTGATTGTACAAACATATCGCTTCGATTCTCTGCACGTCAATTCCATAGCTATCGTCAATAGGCTCCATGTGGCTGTTATACTCGGGCCCAGCATACAAGTTGTAAAGTTCTCGACATTTTTCCGGATTTTCCTTTAGAATGTGGACAATTTCAGTAATCAACTGTGATCGATCTTTCAAATGCTTTTCGTCGGATTTCTGATTCCAGCACATGTTCATGAAGAACCCGTCCGAACGATTAACAACGACACGAGCGAATGCCTTACTCGCCAATAGCAATTGACCAGCTTTGATTGCATCAGTAGCAAAGAGGCCTCGACCTTTTGTCGATGTGTTCTTAACGATTACCGGTCCCACGAATTCAGCTAATTCATCGAATTGATTTTGATAAATGTCAACCCACGGATAGTCCCCAGTTTCTGACTGTGCAATCAGCGATTTAGCTTTGATAATCAGGTCACTGATAAATTGTGTTTGCGTACTTGGAAGCGTGTCTGTTGACAGACTTGTCAAAAAGTTTAGCGCATTCCGGTACTCAGCCATCCCGAATAACGCCTTCGCTTTTCGAAACATGCACTTGATATGGGCGCTATCAAGTAGTAACCGAGTCAGCATCGATGAGTCCAAGTTTGAACTTATTTAGCGCCAGCCGCAATATCCGTAATTGTTCCATTAAAATGACCTAAATAAATGCCATCAGTTCAGTTGTATATCAAAAAGCACAACATCAGCGTTTCGATAGTTGGCTTTCTGCTGAGATATTCGCAAATCATTGTTGTTAGACGGCATCGCTAAGTAAACCGTGGTTGTAGACACAGGCGAGAACTCTGTTCCAAGAATATTTCAGCGTGATTCACGGACAGTCATTTCAAAAAAGAAGCTGAAGTATCACAAAATACATCGTAATACATGATGGGGTCATTGTGGCCAGGACCATAAGCTCTGTATGCGGATTATGATACGCAGGTGATACACCTCATCATTACAATAGCAATGCTTTCTTAGCATAAACATAAGACATATTCGGAGGTTTGAAAGAACAACAAAAAAAATTTGAATTAGAGCAAGTCGATAGTGTGAAAAAATCTTTCATTCCGACATCAAAGAAGCCGCTAGGTTGAAATTTTGAAATCAAATTGAAGTGCACTAGATTAGCTTTAACTTCTTGCCATTTTTTAAAGTTGAACATTCTCTGCCATCTTCTTTTCATTCACTGAACTTCTAGTGAGAACGATTGGAACCATTGGAATGTTTCAAACAAAAAGAATGCACCAGTGTTGATATGATGTCATCGAATTTTTCTTTTGCTTAACTACACACCTACTAAACGACGGAAAGTTTTCAGACATAAACTGCACTTCATCGTAATTACTTAGCGAGAATTGTTGTGAGTAATCAATCTAACGACAACGAACAATCAAATTTGCATAATCGTAAGACTTGTTCGGGGTTTGATCTTTTAGAATTTCGATATTCCGGTCGACTCCGATAAACAAAACAATGGCTAGTTGGATACCTGATGGCTCGGTGGGATTTACAGTCAATGGAGACGTTGTCACCTATGTAGATAATGAACGTGTGGACAATGTTTTCAATGCTCTGTGGCAGGAGGGTGATGGTGTGTCATCAGGACAGCATTACTGGAAAATCCACTTGCCGACATTGGAACAAGGTGCTGGTGTTGGACTTACATCGAAGGATTACTTTAAACAGGGATACGGTTGCAAGGCGATAAATTATCTGGGCAATTTGAGCAATTGTGGTGGTCTTCTGGTTGGTAATTTTGGTCCGAGACCTAAGCAAGGAGACACCATTGGAATTCTTGCAATTTTCGATGGTGACAGACTTAAAGTGTACATTGATGTTAACGAAAGGAGTCTTGGTCTCGCTTTTGATGTGCCTTCATCAACTTTTAAGTCGATCTTCCCGGTGGTTTCGTTCCATAGTTCGGGTTCAGCTACTTGTACCAAGCAGACTGATATACCGAATGTTAGCAGCCGATCACCGGAAACATTTGCTGGAATCGAAGGAGACTGGGTGTTGACGAAGTTAGCTGAAAACAATGTAGCGCTGGATCTTATCCGCACACCTTCTGCTAAAATTACGAAGATTGACACGGACAAATATAGTTTGAGTGCCCGAGTAGTCAACCGCATGTGGACTGAACTAACTAAATGTGATGGTAACTGGAAAACGTCCGCTGTCTGTTCTACATTAATGGGCAGTGACCCTGAATCCATGAGATTCGAACATACAGTCAGCAGATTTATTGAACAAGTTTCAACGGTCGAAGTTGATGGAACTGGAAATCTATCCATCAAATCTCCTACAATGGCATCCACTTGGACTCGCTACGATTCGACGCCAGCACCATTCGTTGGTGACCCGTTCGCTTAAAATGACGTCGTCGGCTTAGAACTATTTTTGTCACAAAAAAGTATTAAATGTTTGTTGCAGCTTTAATACAGTCTTTGGAATTTTTATATGCCGGCAAATGGAATGAGCAACTCAGCTATGAATTTGGTTCATAAATCGAACTTGGGCTATAGTTCATTATGTAAGAATCTGTTAAATCAAGACAGCTTTTTAGCTAACGCATTACAGAATTAGATGTCGGAGAATAGGTCAGTGATATTTTCAAGGTCTTATTTTCCGCCCTCTAATTTCTTAGACAAATTCTGTGCTGTTCCTAAAAAAAAACTGCCTTTGTTAGATCTGTGTGCTGTCTATTTCAAAACTCATTTTCAATTTTAATCTTCATTTCCACTAGTGCAGTTATGCTAGACAAAGAGACGCAGATCCTCAGAAGATTCAAAAAGACAAGCCCTCTCACAAGAGCTTGTCAGTTTTCGTAAGGGAAATTGAGTTTATCTCCCTAGAGCGATAATCGCGCGTTTAGATC
>JANTFA010158383.1:0-10557 GCA_026413405.1 Phytosciara flavipes
TTGGAAATTTACCTTTTCCTTTGTTGCGATTAATTTTTGTGTAATTTAATTTTAATGGCTAATTAATTTCTCCTTTCTCTCTCTCTATCTCTTTGAATGTGGCCTGGCTTTGTGTTGTGTGGTTAATGGATTATGGGTTAGAATTGAAGTTTTACGTGGTTTATTGCTGTAGACATTTGGAAACATTTTATTTGTTTTATTGATTTATCGTATTCAATTTGCATTTGAATGAATCGCGTTTATGAATAAAAAAGTAATTACAACGCTTTCGAGTTAAGAAGCGAATTCATACATGAGTTTGGAGAATGCAGAGAACCGAAAAACACAGCCATATGACTCGTTTTATTGATGTAGCGTGAGTTAATCCTAAAAAAAGACTTTGGCTCTTTGGCATATATTTCAAAGAATTTGATTTTGATATACTGGCAGCATATTTGGGAAGATTTATTCCTTCTCGCAACAATACTCACGACACGCCATATGTTCTTCATAGAAAACACATTTTTGTTACACCAAACTGCAGTCACCATAAAAACATACGGCCCGTTATTCACGCCAATTCAGTTGCATTTCAACGTCATGTTCTCGGACTCTCGTAATTATTATAATTTCCATAATCTTCTTCACATGTTACGTTACTCAAGGCACCCTTCTCTTAGCTCTAAATAAAAAACACCATTCCCGAAGCCAAAGCCATAAATTACCAAACTTGACAACCATACAAATTGTCCAACTATCAGGATTAATCAGACTGAAAATGTATTCACGATCCATTCTAAAAACTGATTAATAAACAACGACGAAATGTTGTCATTGTCGTTTAGCAATTATCATTTTTAGAAATTGGAATGGGTTCAGCAGTACGCTTATATTCTTGCTGACTTGAAAAATATGCCGAAATGTTTTTACACAACGAAAAGCATTCTATTTTAGTTGCGACGGTTGACTAAACTTTTCGGAGTTCATAATTTATTAGGTATGGGTGTGGATGCACGTTCATAAGTCGCATGAGTAATTATTATTTTGGTTAGGAAAAAATTTGTCATAAAACATGACCAAAACGGAGTGGTGCATGTTATTATACGAAACGAAGAGACATAGTGTTTGGAATGCAGTAAAAATTGGTGGGTTTGATGTTGGGGTCGATATACTGGTTGGTTTCTAGCCCCGTACGGAGTACAGAGGGCTATTAGGTTTAATCTGTCGTTCGCAACAATCGGAACTGGAGCCAGACGGTAACGACAAAACATTTGGGAATGCACATATGCCACATCAACAATAAAAAAATGTCCGTCTTCTCGTCCGTCACGTCGATAGCTTGATTAAATCAAATCCGATTTCAATTGTTTCCTGAAAGGTTGTCGAAATTGTACGATCAAGTCCGAAAATGGGCCTCCCTGAGCTTCGACCCTTTAGGTGTAATAGCATTTTTTGAAAAGTGTTTCTAGAACTGAAACTAACGAACCACAACACAGCCAAGCATCCACAAGACAGACGGTGTGCTTTATGCGTGCCGCATAACTATCAATGAAAATCTTAGTACATGTGGGTTTAATATTTACCCTCTATCTGGTAGTATCTGATAGTCATCTGTTATCGACAACGATGACCAAAATAAACGATTAGATGAACGTGGCATTCCTTAAATAGAAAATTGTATGCTACAACAAATGAAGTAGTAGATCTCATATGAAACACAGAACACTTCGAACAAACGATGTACCAGATTTAACAAAAGTATTGCGCCTGTCTCATCAATAGATCAAACTCGATTTCAATAATTCTTTTCCCCTGAAATGTAGTCGAATTTGTTAGGTCGAGTCCGAAGATGGGCATTTCTCAGCTAGGGCTCCTCAATTGTTTTAGCGTTATTTGACCCAACATATGGAAACATAAACGTTGGAAGTGTAAATATAGCAGCAAATCATAAGTACTGACAATACCGATTCAGCAAAAATGCATTGAAATCGGGTCACTGTATCGTGATCTAAAGGCTTTAGAGTGAGGTTAAGTAGGGCCCTAAGTGTCTTTCGCATATAAATCGAGTAAAATTTCGTTCGATTTTGATGATTTTGGTTTCATTTGAAAGGTATGGCCTATACCAATGCGTGGAAAGAAAGGGTTATTAAATCAGGGCAGTCGGTCATAAGTTAGGAGGTCATGGGAATGTTCGATAGTAAGGGCTCTAAGTGTTTTTTGCATATAAATCGAGTAAACTTCACTCGACTTTCGTGATTTTTGTTTCATTTAAAAGGCAAATGAAACCCAAATTGTATCTCGGTTGAAAAAATGAGCCTGGTGCCTAGGTCACCACTTCACAGCTCTATGAAATCTTTGAGGCTGTACTTCATGGCTTCATGTAATTAGTAGGGTAAAGTGAGCTAGGTATACTGGATCTTACGGGGCTCCGTCGCAGCGTCAGCTACGATCGTTTCTGGTTTTCGTGTGTATATCTGCGTTTTGTTGTGTTTCCGTTGTTTTTTTTTACAAAAACTACCGGCAATAGTTTCAAGACGGATGGAAAATGAACTATTGATTTGCACTGTCAAACGTACAATAACAGTCAAGCGGAAGTTTTCGCTATGTAATGACAATAGCTACTGCCCAGCCCTTTTTGAAATTGTGGTAACACAGTGCACGGTATATGTATGTCGGTGAATCAATAAACATTTCCTTTAATTGTGAGAAGTCGACATGTGCCCAGTTTGGTTAAGATTTACGAACAAGAGAAATCAAATTAATGATTGTTATACAAGTCCATACATACCGCGCACTGTTGTATGCATGCACACACTAAGCATGTATACAACATTCTTGAAATGTTTCCTAGATTCTCTTATCATCAACTAAACCTATAATTTACTCCTCCCTCTCGAATATCCATCATTATGCATTGTCTGGATACTTTTTTGATTCAACATAAATTGTATTAGTTGAGAGTGAAGACGAAGAGGTTTCGAATTTCTTAGATTATTTATAGATTTAAATCCTTTTATTATACGTATTGTGTCGAGTCGACGGTAATGCGTGTTATAATAATAAATGAATTTCTTCATTATAGAATGTTCGAAATCCGAAAGACCCTTTAGAACTTTTAGATTACAAGCCGTCGTGTACAATATCAATATTATATCATGTTGCATTGGATAAACATAGTCTGTGTAGAGAGACGAGACGGTTGGTGTTATTCACATTCTATAACGTAACAATGGTGTTGGTATGCCCTGTAAAAAATCGAAGCGAACAAATAAAAAATAATTTTGTGCTGAGCCGCAAGATTAGCCACAATCCTACTTAGAAACAACGCGCGTTTATTATAGCTTGGCTTGGCGCATAAAAAAATTAATTTTACAGACGATCGTTGGGTATATCATCAAAAAAAAATGTTTTTTATTATTTTAAGATGTTTGAATTTAAGTTAACAGTTTTCGATGTGAAGACTAAATGAAAATTGATGCGCGCGAGGAACGCAGAGCCATAGCATGAATTTCCGATACGAACGAAACGAAACGAGAAAGAAACAAAAATCATTCCTGCGGTGGGGTCGCATATTTAACGTTACATGATTCATCATCGCATGATAAAAATTCTCATAAAATGTTTGTGTGTGTTATGAGTATTAAACTCCAGACATCAATTGATTGTGGAAAATAAATTAGCATAACGCACTCTGCTGTATGAGAATGTGTGTTGATGAATGTAAAATACGAGCGCGGACACATAAGTTACGGTTTTAATGTTGGTGATGCATTTTATTCAGTGAAATTGTTTTGTTGAAACACAAATTGATTGCAATATGTGAAGAAGAATTGCACACACATCAGCGTTGTAACATCAAAGGATCACTTATTAAGTTGATTTAATTAAAATGGGGAACTCCTTCGTTATGATGACAATAAATCAACTTGTAGATTGGATGGCATGGATGATGGTGCAGTATAAATTTGTTGGGTTAATTTATGTAGGGAAGTAGTTCCATGTGGCGACTGATAGTAGAAACTAGTTTACAACACTCGATAGTATCATTAGACCCATACAAAGTACGAAGGTCTTATGCTTCCACCCTTACGTTTGCAAGACGTCGAATTCGAATCGCTGAGTAAGGGCAAACCTTCTGTGGTCACCCCTAGAGACATAAGGAACATTGTATCTTCCGATCATTTAATTTAAAGTAGTCTTTTGGTAAAACCGCTTGAAGCATTCTCGAATGATAACTCCTGAAAAATCCACCAGAATCAGTCAAAATTAACTTGAGATGTGGACAGAAAACACTACAATCCAATATGACGGCTGTCGGCCATTTTCTTCGGTCACCGAAAACATACCTACCGCTTTACGGTAATCATAATCTTTCATACAAAATAAAAAAGTCATGAAAATTGGACGAAATTTACTCAAAATATTGACCTTTACTGTCCGGTTGAGTAGCTCAACTTAGCCTCTACGTGCTCTAACTTCCGAGCCCTTAATGCAACTTTGATGAACTTTTTTCCCCTGGATGGGTGTAGTCAATAACTTTCATTCAAGCTATTTATCAACTTTGTACGAGATAACTTGCGTAAATGAAAGGTATTTTTACTACACCAATCCAGGAAAATTGTCGAAATTGGATCATGGGTTCCGTAGTTAGAGCTTTTGGAGTGAGCCAAAGTCGAGCTGCTTGGCCGTACGGTGACGGTGAAATATTTCTTGTAGAAATCTACAGTATTCGATTTTCAAGAATTCTTTTTTGATTTGTGAGGTAATGAAAGCCGAGAATTTGTAGAACTGTTTGGTGATCTAAAAAGATGGCCACCAGTCGCCATCTTGGATTTCAGTGCTTTTGCCTATATTTCGAGTCAACGTGGTGCAAATTTTTCCAGAGTATTGAGATGTATGCCTCTTATGAACTAGCTAGTTTATATCGCACACTACTCGTACGGGTCCCCCTTACGTTTCAATAAATTTCCCCTTTATCGCTGAACCAATCTGTTGTTGTTATTCAAAGTTACAACTTCAGTGATAATGCAAACAATGCAATAATTTGTGTTTCCACTATCTGCCATTGAATCTGATGTATAGTTGTAGTCTCTCTCAACGCAAACAAACTAGTGTTTCCAAATGATAAATCTTCCAACCAAGGCCTACAAAAATCTGAGTAATTTTTTATCGGAGGAAGAAACAAGCCACTGACACCTTACACCGCATAAATTTACATTTGAATAGTGAAACGTTTAACATGAAAGCGCCTTAAATGTTCCTTATCCTTCACAAACATCTTATACGACTTAGGTTATTATCACATTTAAAATGTTCCACCTTCATAATAAAATATCTGATGGTGGTGGTGGTTTACGGTAACCTAAATCACGGAGGAATTACAATAACAATAAAACTTCTGGCATCCACACACAGCAATGAGCATTAAATTTTTTAAATAAACAGAGAAAACAGAAAAGAATTTTTCTTTTCGGCCTTTGTTTACACGAACCCCACGAGAGTGGCACTAAAAGAATTTCTCGCATCCATTGTTATTCCGTCGAATAGACGAAAGTTTACCTCTAACAAAATTTAAGAAGAAAAAAAAGGAAGAAAAAAAGATTTCCAATCATACGCTTGCCCATAACATACAACCAAAACCAAACGATTTTGATTGTAGACCTTTGTCGACTTGAAGTTATTTTTTAATAATAATTGACCGGGTGTGAGGTCCCTCGATATTATGTTATGCCAGTGCCCATAATTTGGATTTCTTTTCCACAAAAGATAACCATTGTAGAAGCAAGAGTAATTGATTAATTTTGGTGTCTTAAATGGGATAGATCGGTGCCGGTATGAAAGAGAGATGAGACTAGAGTGGGTTTTCGAAAGACATAATAAGAATTAAGTTTTAATTCGTTATTCTGGTTGTCATTTTTGTATTGATTTATATCGAGGGGAGATAGTAATACTTTAAACAACGTTTTGTTGTCTGAACTGGTGATCACAATGTTCAGTAAGATGTATGCGATAACGAGGAATAGAACTAATTGATGAGTCAGAGAAACTTGAAACTCTATGCATCAAGGTGACGACATTAAAATGTTGGATGACTTCGTGACAGGAGTAACAATGCATGACAATTTAACGAGTCATTTGTTCTATTAAGTTGTAAATTGTTTGCGGTAATTAATGAAATTTATCATTTACATTAGAGTGCAAGCAAAGTACATTGAGAATGTTGTAGCATATCTTTGTGAGCGCCATTTCTCATAAATTTATTGCATGGATTGGCATTATGTCAATTTTTGTTTTATTGACATTAATTGGTCTTGTAGTCATGTGAAGTCTTCTTCTTAAGCTTCGTTAATGTCTTTAAGAACTAGTCTGAGCCGAAAGCGGGAATATTGTGTTTGAATTAACCATGGTGTAGCTCTCGTTTTTAAATCCTTTGTCATAGCCGCAAGCTCTCCAAATGTCTTTAATTCTTTTATCGGCATTTCGTCTGCTTAGCCAAAATTCTCGATTGGAGAGGAAATTTGATATGAGCTTTGTGGCATCATTATGTGATAGGGGTCGCCAGGTTTTCGAAAAGAAGCAAAATGTTCTACATGAACGGAAACACCAACTTCGGCGCAAATTTGAACATTGAATGTACGAAGGAAAATTCGCATGTGTTCCTGTTTGTGTTCCGTATGTCGTTCCTGTTCGAAAATCCGACGACTATGAAACGTCACATTTTTCCTCAATTATCGTTCAAACGATACATACCACGCGATAAAACTTTGGGAAAAAAATATTTTTTCCACATTGATCATCTCACGTTTTCAAAGACTCCGATTGAAAGACTAGTTAGGGGCCATTCACAAATTACGCAACGCTCTGCAGGGGTGAAGGTGTCTGACGAAAACATACGCTTCATACATTTTCGAATTTTTCTTCATACACTTCAGAGTGCTAGTGGTCTGAATTTGTGAATTCCCTTTATTTTAGCGGAGTCCTGAGATCCCACTGGCATTTTGTTTGTCAACAACAACTCTATAGCGTAGTGATTAACTTGTCTGTTTTCCGTTACATGATGGAAGTT
This sequence comes from Phytosciara flavipes, assembly GCA_026413405.1. NCBI lineage: Eukaryota > Metazoa > Arthropoda > Insecta > Diptera > Sciaridae > Phytosciara > Phytosciara flavipes. The sequence goes on from JANTFA010158383.1 coordinate 7,046, forward strand.
CCCAGTGCGAGAGTTCGAACCTCAACCGCGTAAGAAAAAATCGATTGCCGGACGAGGACACAAACCACCACTGCTGGTCTGGGGTAATTGAAGGAAGAACTGTCACACGGCACATCGATAAAAGACATTGATGTGAGACGCTGGTATTCTACTCCTACTAGTTTTGCTCGTACATAAATTAAACTTGGTTGGATGTCACTTAGGTTTGTCGCACAGCTTAAACCCTAACCTCCGAAAGGTTGTTCTGGCAGATTGCTTTTTTGTGAGTTTGTCGAGTCAAAATTTATCCATTTTCGCTCCATGCGTTGGAATTAGCGATGCTCCTTGAACGATAATTTAACGCACAAAAAATGTGACGTTCCCAAATGTACAACACGCTCATCGTGTTAATAATCTATCATTACGTCGACATAAAAGTGTTAAAATTTCAACCTGGCACAACCTTACGTACCAATTTCATGTCAGAAGAGATTGAGGTCTAACTGTGAACTTCACAATCGTTTACAATAAACATTCTCTAAAACAACCTTACTGTATTTATATCGTTGACTGAATGTAGATACCAGAAAAACGCCATTTTCATGCCAATATCATCTGTTGACGACTGCATTGACAATATTATGCACTGAGCACTGAGCAATGTGGCCTTATATAGCCAAATGTATGTCAAAACAAACGAAGTAATAGATTCCGTGTCAATTTGTTGAAATAACTTTGATCAATAGAAGTACTAGATCCTTAGTACGGATTCCGTACGTCATGTAAGTTGCATACATTCTAAATTCATAGATTTAAAATTTCGTTCTGTCGTAAGAACAACATTCATAGGTATAGGAAGTGCCGTACACAAAATTGAGAGTTTGAAACATCTTCGATGTAACTTTCACCTCCAGATACTTTGTATTAATTCAAAAATATCGATTCATCATACTGCACACACACACAATGGATACATAATTCTATTCTAAGATTTTTTCCAATTTGAGTTGCTTTTTTTTATTGATTGACTATGCCATAAATCAACATATTTCTGTTACCGACCATGTATTGTAATAATAAATGGTGCAGCACCATAAGAAACACATTAAAAATATAAGTCATTCTCCGATGAATTAATGTGTTGTTAAAAGTTGTATCTGGTTCGATGTTCTATATAAATTTTTTATGTTAAACTCATGCAGAGGGATGCCGCTCCTCTATGCATAAATTGCTATGGGAGTGGAATAGTAACTTTTTTTTATTCATTTTTGGAATGATGTGGCTCGGTTTATAGGTTATAGCATGCAGAGCTATTTTTCTACTTCGTCTTCTATCGATCCATTTAGAAAACTTGTTTCGAAGATTTTTTTTCGTCTTCTTATTTACTCGTTTAGACTGGTTTCGCTCCAATTTTATTTTAATTTGAACTGCTGGAATTCAATTTAGACGACGAAGGATTCGATTAGAGGCTAAGCACTTAAGATTAAAAGCGGATCTACATGGTGCTATGATTGACATGTTTGTGGATTAGCCCATCCAGGGAGAGTGAAATGATTTCGTTAAGATTTTTTATTATTATTCTTAATGAGTTGATGGCACCGCGCGAGCTCTCCCTTCTAAAATACGCCGGAGAACAGGTCCCAATGCGTAAACAATAAATTTGTTTATTCCAGAGATTATATCAACCGATCTGATTAGCATGGGCTGACATTTACGAGTTCTATTTAAGCATTTCTAATTAAGTAAATTAATTGAATCAGTCATCAAAAATGCACTGATGTGAAATAAATTCTGACACAAATGCTGGTATTAACGGTCACCTTCGGACTTATTAATTATTTTGAATGAAATGTACGCTTCAGAGGCCTGACAAAAATATTCCATAAAAATTTCATCGAAAAAAAAATGTTCAAAACAAACAAACAAACCAATTTTCTCGCACCTGTCATAATGTCAAAACTAATAGAAAAGAGATACGAGAGCAAGGGAAAAAAGTCGGTCTGTTGATATTTTCCGGTCGACAGTTTCAGTCGTTTTTCGATAGCAAAATGTTATTGAGCTGTCAAGAATTTAATGCTATTTCTTCTTCATCGGCATATACCCCGCAAACTGCACTGAATGCAGTTCTTCTGTTAGTTTAACATAGATAATTGTAATGTGTCATCTTCTACTCGTTCGTTTCGTTTTTTTAGTTTCGATTTACAATATTTTTGGTGTGTGCTGAATATATTTATAAATAAGTTTCACATTTTGTGGGTTCACATTGTCAGTTGGGAATGTCTAAACCATATGCTTCTCGATTTCTCTGGTAAAATAAACCACAAAACATGCAACCGTTCGGATGTATTCTTCCGATTCCGATGTTAATTTGTGAGAATTGAGGAAAAGCAATTCGATAAATTCTATTGAAATCGAGTTTTGATAGTCGCTGGGGAATCGATTTCAACAAATGACTCAGACATTTTAAGTAATTTTAGAAGAAGGGTCCTTGGCACGATAACTACGCCTAGGCAACCAATGAGTCATATACGATCACATAGGCGAGTGTTGAATTAACTTTACTAGAGAGGTAATGAGTCTATTCCCTCACCACGAGTAGAAAACCCTTCACCTCGCTCGTAAAGTGAAATAGCATACTAAACACAGGAAATAATTTGTTTTTCCGTATCAAGATGAGTAAAACTACCTCTGCCTTCAGATACTTCTACTCATCTGGATACGAAATATCAAATTACTTCCCTGGTACCTGCTACCGTAGTCTACTACTTTTCAAGAAAAATCTTTTACTTCATCAGTTTGAGCATTCATTTTGTTATATATAAGAAAACAATCTCAGAACTCGTCGCTTATGTTTGTCGTCGGTGTCGATAACAGATGACTACATAAATTTAGTCAACCGTCCCTCATGTCTAATGATCCCCGGTATGATCATGCTCATATAGTTGTTTCTTATCATGGGTGATTAATATTTGCTCTTAGTTGCACCTAATTAGCTCTAACCAAACAATTTAGATTGACTTACAATAGGTTCGCTTTTGACGTTCAAAACGTCACTTTTGACAGATGGAAATAAGCGTCATTGGGAAATGTCATTCAACGCTTCATCTACGACTTCAGATGAATATCACTTATACAAGATTGCATTCCAATCTGATTTGTAGACATGCACAACAGGCCTATCGACAGCCAAGGCACAAGATTGTATGAATATAAATTCCACCCACACTACTCTTGATCTAATGGCACTATCATAAATTTCCCGAAAATTTTGTAATGTTATCATCAATAATCCCAGTCATAATAACAATGTCAAAATCTACCATCACATACACTCACTCCAACATATCACTTTCATTCCAACTTTATTTAACATTCAAACCGCTAGAGTGTAATGATCACCATACGCACAAGGAAGCATATTTTGTGTATCAAATGAATGTAACGATGTGCGTATCATGTCATTAGAAACTTTGCCTATAAATTTCAATTATTCTAATGTGCCATCATATCGTATAAAGACAAACACATGTTGT
>JANTFA010158394.1:0-10557 GCA_026413405.1 Phytosciara flavipes
AATTCTCTAGCATTCTGGGGGTCGTATACATATGACGTCACGTTTTTTCAGTGCTGTTGGCAGATTGACATCAATTGCCCAAGTAAAAATAAAGGTCTCAAAGTGTCGAAATAAGTAGTCTCACTTCTCAGAGAACAATAGGTGAGACTACGTATTTCGACACTTTGAGAATTTTATTTTTACTCGGGTTGTGGCCGTTTTGACAAGTCAATTGACTTTACAGAGCTACTCCGACATTCAAACCTTCATTTGACTCAAACTCAGACATCTCATGAAGACTTTGGGGCAAGCACCGTTTCCAGAGATTGGCACTCTGTGGTAAGACTACGGATACTGTTGCCTGCAAGCATGGTTTAGGTTTACAAAAGTTTTAAGAGCCCTCAAAATGCCACGATGTTATGGCCAGAGTTGGCTTTTTCATTAAAAAGGCGACAATCGTCACACGACATCTGGTCAGCGCAAGAGCTCCACTCGACATATTAAAGCTTGTATGTTTCAGTAGGCTTTCTGAAAAACTAACTTAACTGCCGACGCTCGGTACTAGCACTAAAACGGTCTCCAGATGGGTTGCGAAAAAACATATTAACGTCGCCTAATCGAGGGGTAACTCACTCTATTTAGTTCACGTGTGACGAAAAAATTAGAAGATTGGTTCGCCTAGCGGTTTCTTAAATTATAAAATTAACGTTCAAACAAACGAAGTAAAAGATTTTTCAAGCGTCAGATGCTACCTTAACAAATTGAAAGTGAACGGATTAGCTCAGTGCTTTACACCAAGAATACTCGAATTCAATCCCAGGTGGAAACAAATTCTGTATAGGATTTTCCTCCACCACATAGCATGGAAGTAACGTTCCTAGGCTCGCCCAAGCTTGATAAAGTGGATACCTTTCAAGAATTGATTCATTTCGTTAATTCTCCCAACTATTTAAAGAGGTTCGGGTTATGTAAAGAAAAGGACGAACCTAAAAAAGTGTCTGTTGTCATTTGAGCTTTGATAACTTGTGAGCTGCGATTGAATAATAGAAGTTTTTTCTACTTCATTTTCTTCCGATTTTTTTTTCCATTTCATAATATAAATCAACAATTGACGGAAGGAAATGAATAAATTATACGACTCCTGCAGATGTTTTATGTAACGCATACACGAACACACATAGCCAAACATAAGATTTCCAAAAGATTGTTTTATATTTCAGTCGGTGAACTAACAGGATGCAAGTGTAGAAATCGTCCTGAAATCCTTCGTTATTCAAACATGCGATTTTAAATGAATGCACACACATTTCTACCGAGGCATATACAACACATATCGCATTTATATTGAGAACTGCGTGTTGAATGAATTGTACATATTTTTCAAAATAATATGCAAAAAGGGGATGCAAGCTGTTGAATATTATCAATGGCTTGATAGTCCGGGTTTGTTTTAAGGTTTTACAGAAAGTTGACTATGGGAAGCGAGAATTGGAGAATTCTATCGGAAGAACTATGGGAACTATGGGAATTGGAAGTGTGATTAATCCTCAGGATTGATTGTATACGAGGAACTTACTTTTGTTCATCTCAATTATGTCTTTAATCCAGAAGCCAATCAAAAAAGTCCCACGAAAGTCTTCAACATCTTGGAGTCTTAGCGTTGGGAGCGAGGTGGAACATTCAGAAATTTTTCAGGAACACATTTTGAGAAGCCTCTAACAACATCCTAATATCATGAAACATTGAGAATACCTGATGGAAGTGTTGTAATGCATGAGCCCTTAGTGTGAACTTTAATTCTGGGAGTCACTTTTATCCATCTCTGAAATGTGTTTTAATCAGATAAAGCATAAAAACGAGAAAAACACTTAGAAGCATGGTTCCTTGAGAAATATATACAAGGAAAACACTACTGGTGCCTCCAAGACTCATATCTACTGCTCCTTCCATCGGTATAATGGGGACCAGCTAAAGTTAGTAGTGTTACTCTCACACTTTCCAAAACAATATCTGAAGTCAAAATTAGTAAGAAATGGTCATGGAAAGTGCGTGCAAATTTAGCGGTTTTCTGTGGGACACCTTATTGGGAATACTTGTTAGCTCCTACAGCCAGTTGAAGAAGCTATAGCTAATGAGAAAATATTGTGTTTCAAGCGAGATATATTTGAGTTTTAACTTTTACACTAGAAGCGGTTTTTTAAAACCTTAAAGAGAGCGGAACGCTTTTTTTGACACACGAGCCCAGACTATGATGGTTGCTTTCATTAATTTGTCGATCCGGGGTGAAAAATTAAAATTTCACATTTTCAACGGAAATATGGAATTTCAATTATTTTTTAAAATAATTTTTCATTACAAGACCTGAAAAATGTGTTTATGATGAAGAGCACTCGCTTTCCGGGCCTTTTTTATGTTCTACTTTACTGAAAGAAAGGATAAATTGAGAAAGTTAATTTTCGATGATTGGAATGCATTAAAAACATTTTTTTTCTGTTAGAAGAAATATCGACCACGAACGCCACATGACTCGATAGACGGGTCTAAACTATTCTTCAAGATTGTAATTATGTGTAATTTTCACCGAATATGAAACATTAAACAATTTACGCTAAATGGCTCGGCGATAAATTGGAACCGTAACGTAAACGATTTTCTAAAGTGGTAATTACTAGTAAAACAAATAAACGAAAACAGTTGGAGTGGCCAATATTGCTGAAGCAAGATTATTAATTTTAACTGAAATGTTGCGCACATATTATTAAAACTTTACTTAAGGGATACAGGCGAACCTCCACTTGACTGCATAAGATGAACGTTTCCATAAAAATTTCACCCAATTAGTCGAATTATTGTTGTACGGTGTGCCTCAATTTTTTACAAAATACGACATCTATTTTTAAGGTGGAATTCTGCTACACATAACCTCACATTTGATTTAATCAATTTACTAACTTAAATAACAAGTAAGTGAAAACTCCAAAAAAGCAAAGCGTGACTTACTTCGTGTAGAAAAATAGACGACTTTAGGATAAGAATACTGGAGCTCAGGTTTGTTGTTGCTATTAATGTACTATTGCTTTGTATGAAGTAAGCCTCGATTTGCTTTTGTGGAGTTATCACTTATTTAAGTTTAAAAAGTTAATAAATTGTCATTAAATCATCATCGAACTGTGAAGTCATGTGTAGCAGGATTCCATCTTAACCATCCTACATCCGCTATTCGAAACTCTTTTTCTGAGTTACCTGGTAGTTACAACAATATGTTTGGCCACATTTCCAATCTATAGAATGTTGCAGAACAGAACCTCCAATAAAGCTGCTACTTCGTTCGAAGTATTCCGTTTGGTTCAATTCGAGGTCTTTCACTTCATTTGTTACGACACAATTTTTTGTATTTTAGTGAATGCTATGATAATCTATTCGCTTGTTACGGTCTTCGTTGAAGATAACAGATGATCATTTGACTTTCCCGCTTATCGGGCACAAATATTTGAAGTGATCTTCCTTACCTTAAGCATACAATTCTAGTCGTTCCATCGAAATGAATGAAAAATTCAAATTGAAAATGTTGTGAACATTTTTTATCAAAAGAATCAACAAAGGAATCGTTAATGTCCTCTTATAAATCTATGACAAAATCGTGTAACATCAACCAAGTATTCTGAGAATCCGTTACCATTCAATGGAATAACTTTAAAAAAACGGAAAAGTGGTCACAAACAATACTTTACGATGCTGAACAGCTCCTGTATGCGTTCATAAAATAGTATCCCTTTACTAATGCGTTCTATTATGACGACGGATATAAGTCTTCCCAGCTTTTTCCCATTACATTAAATTATATCACCTCATTATGCACTCAAGAAAAGGGAAAAAATGTTGTTTTTACACAACATATCATTATCGATCACATTCGATTGATCCTCATCAATAAATTCATTCCATAAACTACACGTCCAAACCGTTCGAACAGAGAATATAAAATATTTTATAAGGACATGACACAAACAATGCCCCAAACAATGGATTATAGCACGCATTTTTGAATCATGTAATCTCGACAGGGGTCATTTATTACATTTTCAATCAAACAATGAATTTCAGTTCAGAAATTGTGAAATGAAATGCAGTTCGTCTTCTCAAATGCATCGGTTGTTATATATAATGCGGGGAACGCATGCATACCCATCTTTACGTTAGGATCATCTTATGTGCGTTTCGAGTGCATTCAATCACTTTAGCCTCATATGAAAATGCTTTATTAAACGATTTTAAAGATTTTTATATTTTATTGTTACGCACGTTATGCGAATGGCATTGTTGAAGTGAATTGTCGGAGTTTTCTTTTCTTTTCTTTCCTTCTTCATAAATCACATGCATTCGTCTTGAGTTTTAGATGGTAAAATAACTATAAAAATTGTCATCGACATTTTTCTTTTCTCTTCTCTCAGCAATGCAACCGAAAAATCTTTCTGTCGTTATTGTATTATATGAAAAATGGGTGGTTCAAGATGAAATATTTATTTGTAAACAAACCATTTTTCATTATTCTGACCGTTATTATATCAGTGAGCATCTCTCTGCACTGATAAAAATATTTCGGTGCGAATAAAGCATGTTAAAAAGTGATTTCAGAATGGTGATTTTCATTATATTTCAAACACTCACTAACCAAGAACTCATAGAAGGGGTTCACTGCCAACGCTTTTGTGTCCTGGGAGTTAGAAGCAGTGGCTACATCCAAGGAATTGACCCCAAAAAGTTTATAAAACAGTGAAAGTCACGTAAAGCACCGAAAAAAGCGATGAACGCGAACCTCTCCTATGAGTTCTTGCTTAGGGAATGACCTGGAAGTGATAAGCAGTGGTGACATCCAAAGAACTGACCCAAAAAAATCTTCAAAATAGTCAAAGTACAGTGAAAGACAGAAAAAAGCGATGAAAGCGAACCTCGTTTGTGAGTTCTGGCTTAGTGAGTGTTGAGAGTCAACAAGGTTCGGCTACCTCCATTAGATCAACCTCTAGCATTATATTGGCACAAAGAAAAGCGAATAAAAAGTCTAAGTGTCTTCTACGCTGTATCTCTCTAATCTTCCATCGGTATGATGGCGGCCAGCTACCGTTTGTATTGCTAGTCTCAATCTTTCCAAAACAGTCTACTTCAGTCAAAAAAGCTCTGAAATGGCCATAGAAAATGGGCGCAAAATTGTCGGTTTTTTGGGAATACTTGATAGCTAGGACCACTACAGAGATCAAAAAAAAAGTTCTTTCATGAAACATCAGCATTGGATGACACTTTCGAACGCAACAATCCTCATAAAAAAGTATTGTTTTTCAGGCGAAATATTTGAGTTTTAAGTTTCACACTAGAAGCGGTTTTTTGCCCCTCTACGATCGTTGTCAAATTTGTATAAAACCCTAAAGAGAGCGCTTTTTTCAACATAAGAACTCAGACAAGAAGCATAAGATTAGTACGAGAGAATAACACATTGAGATCCATTGCAATTGAATAGCTACCACGAGAGTTTGTTCGAGAGTTTGTGCTCGTTCGTATGGAGACTATTCAATTATAATTACTGTTAAATGGCAAATGAACTTGTCTATCAGTTTGTTGCCCCGAGCTGTTGTCGCACATACAAACACATGGCTTTAGAGTCTTACCACTACAACTATCAAGCATTTTCGTTTGGATAAGTGAAACAGCTGTTATAACAACTTCACAATACAGTCAATGGGCCCTACCCACCCAAGTGGTGGCGCCTTGTGATACAGGCTACATCAAATCACTTTTGAGCATTCCCGATGTTTAGCCTAGTCAGTGTCGCAGATAAAACTCTTGAATCTCGTCAAGAAATCCAAACTTCCGAAAATTCCGGCAGACGAGAAGATAGCTATGAGACAAGATATTCGAACGTAGAAGGTACATTTAGAAGGCTGAACTGAAATTTACAAAAATTTAGAATACGTCAAGAACCGATCCCATTCCTGTGGATCAACTAAATTGGTTTTGAGAGAATTGCTTTTCTGATATAGAGAATAAAGACGAGGTCTGTATATATTTTTGAACTCTGGACATTCAATTTGAATTGCATCAAACTCACAATTTTCAATTCAAGAAAAAAGTCCGTTGCGTTTCCGAACACATTTACCAAAAAATATCCATTTTTTGTGCATTCAATTGCCGCATTTGCTACACTTTCTAGCACAATATTGCGAAAATTCAGTCCAAAATCGTTGAGCGTACGAGTGCATGAAAATCATGCAAAAATTCGTTCCAATTATAACATAGATTCGAAGCAACGATTGCAAAAATGAACGAAAAAAATCCAATAATTTCATGAAATTAAAAAGAATTTGTGTGTGAGATTATACAATGAGTGTAGGTAGACCGAGGTAACAAGACGATAGCACTTTTTTCATGGATGTAGTAACATTACGAACGATGATGATTCGTTTTAATATCCCATAATCGACTGTAATGTATGCATTCTTACCCATGCAATGTATCGCCGATGTATTCATAACATACATTACTGGTATGCCATATAATTGAGTTTGATAAAAATTTACATAAATAAGTCAAATTGCCACTAATTGTTAGTAGGCTAAAGCGAAACATTAAAATTTTGTGTTTTTAATGGAAACGAGTAACGAGAATGTTTGCCGTTTTCATACAAATAATAATTGTCGAGTGAATTTTTTGCTTTATTTTGAGAGCAAGGTGATTTTAGTGAGTTTTTATGCAAAGAACAACAATAGAAGGAAACGGTAATTTATATAAAGAAATAATGAATGGTTGATGTGTTCAACATCCCACAGTACAGGTTACACATCCAGCTGCAAAATCCGAATTGAGTTTTATATTTTGTGAATTTTTTGCACCAATTGCCGATGAAGACACAAATGATTTCCTTTGATAATGCGTTGCATGTCTGCTTCACAAACGGCAAGCAAATCTAAAGTACTTTTATCTGATCTATTACTTCCTTTGATCAAAGCATTTTCCAAATATTGATTTCAAATCTTTTACTTCAATTGTTCTAGCATGCCATAGAGATTTTCAATTATTTTTATACTCGTACGAAGTATAAGGGTTTTATGCCTCACTCGTACGAATGTGACTCGTCGAATTCGAATCCCTGTGTAAGGGCTAGCCTTCTATGGTCACCCCTAGTCCCAGATGGCGAACCAGTGACCAAAAAAAAGTCTGTAGATCTGTTTACCAACACGATAACTTGAGTTAATCGAATCTGATTTCCATGTGGAAATTTCCCTGAGAGGTAAATAAAAGCCACAAAACGAACAACACACACTCTATGGCTACAAAATGGTGTCTGGACGACTGGTTAACTAGCGTGGGTCAATTCACAAATTTCCAATGCTCACTTTTCAAAATTCTGTTTGAAAGTCAAAATGCAATGATGTTGTCACTCCGATGTGGGGGAAAAAGGAGGCTCTGGCCCCATTGTCCGTACAACACTTTGTAGCGGGGTCAGAGCCTCCTTTTATACCCACATCGAAGTGACAACATCATTCCATTTTGAATATTAAACAGCATTTTGAAAGAGGATCATTGCAAATTCGTAAATCGACCCACGCTATATGTTCACTATCAAAAATGGAGGGTACCTCCCATACATTACTGTTCGATTGGGAAACGGAAACCAACCCTGAATCACTTGGAGCCACTTGTAAAAATCGAGCAAAATCTCGACTCGGTCGCTCGGTCGATCCTGTCCGTGAAGTGTGTTTTGTTTGTATTGAGGCTATTATTGAAAAGTATTCGAAATGTAAGGTCAGCGTCGGTGTTTCAGCATGTCTGCGGAAAAGAAAATGTTCTAAATGTAAATGGAACAGCAAACGATAGAAACTGTTGATACCAATCTAGCAAAACAATTGTTTATTGGGATCGGATCAGTGGATCGTGAGCTAGAGACCTTAGAGTGCGGACAACCAGTGCCCTCAGCATTTATTGCTCAACTTTTGTGATTTTGGTTTTATTTGTAAGGTAAAAGACAATGAAAACCGTGAAGCGGGTGGACTGAAGAAAATGGCTACCAGCCGCCATTTTGTGGTCTAGTGCTTTTGCTCATATCTCGAGTATATTTCACTTAGACTTAGAGTTCAAATTAGACTTAGAACGTTACTCTTGTAAGCAATTTTAGCAAGGGATGAGATCGAAAGGTGCAGTGTATATTCAAGATGTATGCCTCTTACGGACAACAACCTAATGTACTATACTACTCGTACCGATCCTCCACAAGTTTTCTTTCACTTATCGATTTTAATTGTCTCTTCGGACTTAGTCTACCGTCGTTTGTTTACTAACATGCAATTCTTACAATGGAAACGAGAAAGAACCAACTTACCGACCTGGTTTATGACGATAATTCAACGAAATTTTGAGAAGTAAAAGTCGTTCTCATGCAAACTCAATGTAACATTATCATTATACGGTGTTACCTTTCCAATAAACGTTTTACAAGAGACACATGCCATTCGGTAAACATTCATCCATTCCACATGTTGTACAAATCCGTATGAAGAAGAAAAAAACTACGACAACATGAAATATGAGAATTTAAGATAGCCAATTAGTACAGAGTTCCAAAATGAAAAGGAAAAAAAAATCATCGCCAAGCGCACACAAACATAAGTCATTTACGATTGGAAAAGAAGTTCTTTTGTAATCCTTATTTCAAAGCATTATGCATTCGAGAGAGAAAATGTTTCCGATGACTTTTGACTATCCTCCTACATATGTTTTCTCACAATTTTTCTTCCCAAAAAAACAACAACAAGCAAAATAAGAAGACGTAAAAAATAACATTTTCATCTAAACAGTCCGGAAGTAATCAAATTTCATATTTTTTTGTACAATTCTCTAGCGTAACACTAAAAAGTCGGCAGAGTCGGATCACCTTATTGGTTCATATTTTGCTGTACGATGAAAAATTGTAATGTAAAGCCATACCATACTATACATCACTCGATGTGACGCTCATTGCTCATTTGAATGGAATGGTAGTGTTCATAAATATTGGAAAACATGTCAGAAACAATAACATCATGAACTAATTACTGCACTACTTTACGTATCCCTTTTAGTTATTTGATATAGTTTTCTCTACGGAGGAAAAATATTGAAATTTGAATACCATTCCATCCAATCCTGAGAGAAAATTCGGTTAAAATCATTTGACACCGTTCCTCTAACAAAAAACCACACTCAAAAACACGGTCTAATTGGAAAAAGATAACGAGAATTCGATCCAATTTTTGTCTGACATCAATTTTTCAGAAGTCAATTCATTTTCGGAATGATATAAAAAGCCCGTCTGTTACGCAACTAGCCAATCGAAATTTTTAGAAGTTTTTTTTTCATTTCATTTATGGCAGTCCCTTTGACCCAAAAAATCAAGACGAAAAAAACTGAAATTTTTTTTCGATTCTTTACAAAAAAGCATCTTGAAAACCCTTCTGTTTCTTCCTTTTTTTCCATCGTCGTCAATGAAAACAACAACATAAAAGAGTTACAATTTACAATATCAAAACGAAGAAAAAAGAAGAAACGATAAAAAACCTGGAGATTTGATTCATATTTTTTTACGGTAGCCTAAGACAACTGTTTCGAATTCATCATCATCATCATCATCGAAAGGATGTTGTGGGAACATATTTTCATAAGATTCTCTAGGATTAACCATTTGCCATCTTTTTTGTGTATTGAAAAATTATTCTATGTATTCGAGTGGAGTGATAAAGAACTTCAGTTTTTTCTCCTCTTCTTCTTCTTCTTCTTCTGTTGTTTGTGCTCTGGTTGTGTTGCTCTTTTTATGATCTTTTCATACATATGGAACGTAAGGTACCAAAATCGAGATGGGTACCACACATTTCTATACACATATAAATGCATGTGCGCTTTATACAAAGATTGTTATACCTACGCTGTGCGAGGGCCATGAGAATTTTGGGCAGATGTTTTTTGTATGGATGGAAACAGATTTTTTTCTTTAATTTTTATTTTTTTAATGGCTTTAAGAAAGTACGAAAAAAAAATATTTTTAAGTAAAATAGTATGTTTGTCAGAGGTAAAGGTAAAATATTCTCAACGAGAAGAAAAAACAACAAACACATCGGTTGGGAGGGTGGATAAGATAATGAAAAAAATAAAACGTTTAAGAAACGTCGTAGCACAACGAAGGTCTTGCTATCGTTCCATGTGACCTAATTTTTTTTCTTTTTGCAATCATTAGGTTTCAAATTTATTATTCGATGTACCATGCGTAGTTCTAAGCAAAAATTGTGAACAACGAAAATAGCCCAAATCCGAAAAGTAGATGCGACCCTTCCATCTGGTCGTTGACAGGCCCGTAGTTACTAACGGGCGAAAAATTTTGGCTGCTATTTGGTTTTAGATATTGAAAGTGGACCATATCGATGACAACTTGACCAGAATTCAGGTGGGTAATCACCGTAATCATGTAAATACCAGTGAAAATCATAAGGGGGACCCGTACGAGTAGAGGACGGTATATAGTTAGGTGTCTATAGAACTGCCCTGCAATGTTCCTTTCAA
>JANTFA010158405.1:0-10556 GCA_026413405.1 Phytosciara flavipes
TGAACTGGCGCCGCAGGCAAATTTTTCAGGTCGGTTTCGATTGAAAAAATTGTGTTTCCTCTGTTTCATAGAATAGGACATACAATCTCAAAAAGCCCATTCGGGTTCCTGCCCGACTAAGGCAAAAGGCCCTGACCAGTATGGCCAGTCCGGCACTGAGCTAACTCCTCGATGAGTTATACTTCCAGATGACCTATACTTCTTGAGCACTGAGCTAACTCCTCGACTTCTTGATGAGCTACAATTCCCGATGAGATGTACTTCCCGATTAAACAGCCTAAATACACACTACACACCTCCATGGATAGCCTCTAAAGAACGGATCCTGAACTAAAGTGATGTATGGACGATTTGTTGATTGTAAAATGAGGAACAAATCATCTGCACATGGAAGCGCTCTACGACCAAACGTTTAGAAGATATGTGGTGGACCTTGGAAGGGGAATTTGAAATTTCATCAGAAAGGACCACCTCATATCTCCGAAATTTGTGGTCGTACAGCCCTTCCGATTTGTTCCTCGTTTCATAAACAGCAACTCGTCCATACATCACTTTAGTCCGGGATGTGTTCTTTAGATGCTATGAACGAGGGACCACCTGCATGTTTTGACCATTTTAGTTGGAGGTGTGTAGTGTGTATTTATTACCAATGAGCTACGAAGGATGCAATTGTATTAAAAAAAATTTAGTAGAAGATCTGGCGAATTTTCAAGGAAATGGAACAGTTCGACATAGATTCCAAACCGGAAATGCGAGTAGGTTCTCGGTCGGTTAGTATAAATTTGACATGTAGCATCACGATATCAAAATTCTTCGTGGTCATATAGAAATCACAATAAGAGTAGCAATAAGAGGCGGCCGATCACCTCTACTTAACATTTATACTTCTTTAGTGTTAATGTACGTTTTGTTAACAATAACGGATGATTGGACGCCGTTTATGAAAGTACGTGCAATAATAAATAAAATTCATATCAGGGTCTCAGTAAGTAGTAGAATGTCAATGTTGCAGTAATTTGATTTCCGCACTACTAACACCGCGATAATCGTATGGACTTTTGAATTCAATTGCCACAAATATTGAAACTAGAAGAAAAATCACAAGGTCGTAGAATGAACGAAAATTCAATTACCCACTATGTCAAGACGAGAGTTTCAAATTAGGTGTGAGTTGGAAAGTCACTCTCTGTGTTTATATAATACATCAGATTGCACAGACTCGTTTCCCTTTGAAAACAATTCAGACAATCACATTACTTCAACTAAAGCTAATGTTTCTGAATTTTATTTACTCGGTCAGAGTTTATTATCACCGAAGCGAATGATTGCCTATGATATTTGCGCTACTCAACCAAATCCCTGAACACAAGCTCAAACGCTTTTCAAAATAAATCATTCAAAGAGGCAATACCTGAGAGAATGAAGCCAAAAGACGTAGTAACACAGACCTGATTGTCTTCCCTACCCAACCACGTACACAGTTAATTGATGCAGAATGTCATCAAATACAGTACACCTGTTGTCCCAATGTGAGTGACGTCGCATGTCTTTGGATACCTTTCTTTGCGTCCGGAACTACTCAATCTATGAAGCTTGGATGAACAATGTACGATTTCTAATATAAAAATTCCTCGTATTTCTCAGTGGAAGTTCAGTGTATTCACCACTGGACCACCTGTTCCCTAAAGTAAATAGTACATCACATATTATCAATGGGACAAAACTAAATTCCATCTATAGTTAATCGTTTACCCGAATTAAGTACAGTTTGATGATGTGGAACACAATCAAGTCTCATAGAGTTTGGCTACAATTGAATTTAGTGAAAATTTTCAGCGCAGTACTTGGTTATTAACTGTATCCACTATATCACCGCTGGCATTGTTACATAATAGGAGAAATATGGATCATTTACCTTTTGATGGCAATCTTGATCATTATTTCTACGAGTGTATCAACGACGACACCAAAAAAAATTGCTTTTTTGGTCGTATCTCTCCGATACCTTTCGCTACCTTTCGAGTTTGGCTCAGATTTAGTGGAAATATCTCAAAATGTCACTTGTTGGACTGTCTCATATACTAGAAGGATGCTTGAATGGATTTCATTAAAATTAATGAGTCTTAAACAGCATGCTCATTCATAATAATCCTTAGTCCTGTGCTTAAGGAGTTACATATTTTAATCGAACCTTAGACACCTGTCATTTTTATCGAGCTGTCCAGAAACGGATTCGATTGGAATTTGTTATCGATGCCGACGACAAAAATACTGTTTTATATCATGATGAAAGCTAAATTTAATAAAAAGTCAAAGATGCTGGAAAAATACTTCCGTATCCGTGTCAGCATCACGTGCGGGGACATCCATAAAAATGACTGTGAGACTTGAATTTTTTTTCATCATTTAAATGTCTACCGGTTTTGTTTAGGAAAGAAAAGCCAGAAAGAAAATCGTCGCATCAATATCGCCGCACTATCATAGAACTATCCAAACAAACATTAATCCTCGACTGGTTAGAACTGGATTATTGCTTACAATAGAATCAACAGTATCGCTCTAAAACAAATTGCTAAATATTTGTTGTATTATTGAGTTGTATATACACCATTTTCGTCTTATATAATCCACGCACAATCGTCGTAATGATGGAAATAGATAAACTTGCTTCAATATTTACTAATTCAAAAATAAATTTTTTTTGTTTACATCGCGTGACATTCATAAAATACGGTCCGCTCTACATTTTCGGATAACTTAATGGGGGGAAACAGTCCCCAAAGTCTCAGCAGCCTTCCACTGTTGAACAGGTTCAGACACTTCTGAGATGATCACTCTGACAATATCATCTATCTGAACACACATTTTATGATATTAACACTCTAATTTAATGGAACCGAATAAATTCTGGTCGACCCGAATTTTTCGTCTACCTACTCGTTCGCCACTAATCAACGTCAATTCATCAAAACCAAAAATAATTTCCAAGTGAAGCTTGCAAGCGGGTGAAGCCCGACCAAACTTTGCGGGTCAGAAAAAAAGATTAATTTTATTTATTTGGGTGGACCCGATCTGTTAGCGAGCCCTAATTGTGGTACTGTAATTGTGTGACTCTATGGCCGAATGGTTATAGTCATTGCTTTAAAAGCAATATGCTCGAGTGTCGGGAGTTCGAATACTCGCCTTTGAATGATTTTTATTTATAACAAAAACTGTTCGATTCAAGCTCAAAAGCAAAGTTTTCTCGCACTAGTGTGAGAAAAATGCTTTCTCGCACACGTGTGCACACTATCGGTCGTATGAAAGCTATTTTTGCTAGTGACAGAGACATTTCACGATTTCTTTCATCTGTTTTCTCGTTTTCACTTACGCAATAAAGCAACATAATTGCCATATGAAGTGAAATTTCGGCAAGCCTCGACTGTTCCCATCATATGACAGTGATAATCTACTAACTGGAATCGGTTAGTAATCTGTTGTCGATAATGCCATAGTATTGTACACTATGACGAAGTTTGTATGAAACACTAAAAGCGAAACTTTCATCTGAAGAAGTGACTGATTCATAGAGAAAGTCATGAACGTTTGTCATCTGCAATATGGTGGGCCCGGTGCTCATCATCTATTAATAAGGCAACAAGACAATATTTTTAACTCGAACAACAACTCAATTTTTTCTTATTCCACTCTCATGCAGTGTTTAACTCATGGAATGCCAGAATCAAAATTACGAAATGTGTGAACGACCCCCTATTCTGATGACACTGTAAATTGTTTAATAACACACCTAAATAACTCTCATGTGTACCGAGACACTTTATAAATTATAGCAAGTGAATATAATCTTCACTTTAGTGCTAAAAGAATGAGTAAACCAAATCTGTCTAAATCTATTTCGGTCTTATCTATCACGTGCTACAACTGAACGGTATATGAATTTAGATTTACTTGGTTTATTAAACTTTTTATTAAACTCTCCGGAATCGTCTGCAGGATAGACTCTACGTTTCCACGTTGTAATGCTGATTTTTTTAATCAAGAAGGATTTTGAGCGACTGTCTCATGTTGTCCCTATCAGTTTTTTTCCTTTTGAGTCCACCAATTTTTTTCCTCGTCTTTCCAGGTACCCAGAGTCTCAATGGCTCTGTCCCACAAGTAAAGTCTTACCACGCATCCAAGAAGCAATAGTCCGGATTTTGTAATGTCTGAAGTGGCATTTTCTAACAGATCTCGGTATAATCTCGAACTGAGAAGGTTCTATCAGTTCTTTTGAAGTTTATTGACTGGCGAAACCGGGGTCTGATTGAAAAATTGCTTCGATCGATGAATCTGCTGAACTACTAATGAATTGAGGGAAGATAGCGTTCAATAAATCAGCAACTAGCAAATCATCAAATAACATAGGTTTGTGACGTCTCTGAAACCAATACCATCACTGTTGACTGAAAGTGTTGACTGCGTGCTGCTTCCAGGCATCGTTGTTCAGAATGCAATTCATAATTCGTCCCATCGCCGAGGGAAGGGTTCTGTTGTATTTCTGAAGGTCGTTTATAGAGAAAGCCAACAGGGGGCTGAACGGATCAGAAAATTGGAAATCGGGATTAAAAATGAATTTCGAGGCAAGAAGAGTGCTTGATGGGAGTGTCAACCACTGTTAAACTGCCCATTTTTCTCATCCACTTGCAGATCTTTTAATTACTGTTCTCTGTACGCACGATTAGATCTACTTTTCATTAATTTGATAGTTGCAGGTAGTCTTGAGATCAGTGTAAACGCGTTGCGAAAAATAATAATTATTTGCCCCATAAGCTGGACTCTGTGTATACTGCCAACGACTAGGTTGTTTTCTCACTCTAATCAAGAATTTGACCATTTGTATACCAGTTTGAATTAGTTTGCAATCGCTGGAAACGTTTTTGATGAGCTGATATTAGGGGTAATCTTTTCTTGAGTGTATGATAGTTGAGCTTCAGAGCTTTTATCTCTGTTATTGACATCGGTGTTTGTTGTTTATTGCCATCTTGTCTAGCGATTGTTAAATTGTGTATTTTTTCAAATGCCTGTTCAAGTCTAAGGTTTAATGGACTGATTATCAATATTAGACTAACCACGTAAGCACTCTACTAACGGAGATAATCAGCGTTTCATCTTCTTCTTCAATTTATCTTTTGTCTTTTGACAACAAAGGCTACCATTTTCATAGTCACATACGCTCTGTCAAGCTAGCAAGAAATCAGTTACGTTGCACTGCTAATCAAAGTGTGTCGCTGGTGTTGAATTGAAACGTGTGAAATTTCTGAGCTTTTAAAAATATTTTTTCGGTCAAAATACGTTCATGGAAAGCCGGATCCTATATCAATAGGCACTGGGATCGTGTAATTTTTCATACGAAATTTACGTTTTGCACCGTAAAATGCTAATCAATCGAGTCGGTAAAAACAAATAATTTACATAACCGGGCCAAGAAAACTCCCTGAGTTCATGCTTTGAAAAGAAACGCTTTGATCACCATTCCAATTCAGAAGCGGCATGTAAATTAGATAAATCACCGACGAGCTTACAGAAAAAATGCAATGTTTACCTTGTCCGATTCTCAACATTTTTGCATTTAAAGCTCATCGATGAACTGGCGGCAATTTATCTTACGATAAAACTCGCTTCATTTCGAAATTTAACAGATTTTATGCAAAACATTCCATTTACATATTCGTTCAACACTCAAAAAAACTGGTCATTTTCAGTGCGTGCTTTATTCTCAACTAGCGAAAATTAAAATTAATTCTGCTCGGGCATTCATAGACGGATGTATAACCACAAAAACAGTCGGGGCTGTGTCTAAATGATTATGGTTCAACGAAGAAATTGGTTTGTTTATTCCACGAAATTTTCATTGCATTGGTGTGTATTGTAAGCCATTATTATTGAAATTAGGAAATCTGTCGAGTTTGCAAAAATGAATCTCGTTTGTCTAAGCGAATTACACGTGACATCGTAAAATGTGCTAATTCCAATAATTAATTAACATTTTGAAATCCATCTGAGAAACCATACACTTGAAGCTGATGAAGAAATATTTTAATCAATTTCCATACAGTGGATGTCAATGAAATTTGTTTAGCTAGTTGATTCAGCTGTTCTCCAAACAAACAAAACTGTACAGCCAGTTGGATAGTCAAACGCACACTCAGTGCCGCATCTCCATAGGGACCAAGTGGCCCATGGACCAGGGCGCTGGAAAAATTAAAGGCGCTGAAAAAACAAGAACGCTGGAAAAAAGGGGCGCTAGAAAACTCTGATTCGTTTTATTCATTCACTACAGGCCACTGAGGTAAAAATGGCCTAGAGCGCTGGGAAGACTTAATGCAGCCCTGCGCACACTCATGTTAGTGATAAACCCATACAACGACGTATAATGACTGAAAACAGCTGGAACAAATTCCGATACAGATTTCACTGACGTCCACTGTATTTGTACATCTTGATTGGACAATTGTGCTGAGCAGTAAAAGTCATTCACTTTTTCTGACTGAAAATTCTATCTAGATAAAACAAAACCATTTATGATATTGAGAATATAAAATTCAATCGGTCCGAAGGGTTGATTGGAGTTGTCATTCAAGTTATTGTTCAATGAGGAGAGTGTTATTGAAATATACATTCAGCTAATTGTAAATAGTGAGATGCAATGGGCAGACACAAAGGCAGACAGATAAAATCACAAATAAATTGCGAGTTCGCTTCGTTTATTACTTACTGTAACGAAAAGAAGTCTCAGAACAGGTCAGATTTAGATTCAGGTCAAATTCAGGGTCAACCTTAAAAATAGTAACTCATCAGATCAGATTTCAAAGAGGAATGTACATTCATTCTTTGTCTTTTGCATCAACAAATTCATTTCTTGCCCTGAGGAAATTTTATATTTTGGTTCTTCTACGAAATACAATGAGTAAAGCGTTGCTTATCCTTTTACGAAACGATAATGAGAGACGGTAGACTCTCCGGATAAGTATACTAAAAGTCGATGGAACCTCTGTGAAATTTGAATAGGTTTGTGGACGTCACTGACAAGCCTTAAGTGATAAGATTATTGTGTATTCATAACATAGAGAGACTCAGACTTCTTTCAATGCACATTCGTAGCAATTTGGTGCGGAAAGATGTTCACTTATGTCTAATGTTTAAACAACTCGAGTTTCGTGGAATATGAGTACTGATGCTAGGGAACCGCATCTTAACGCACAGAATCGCTACATTTATATGCATTGAAACGAAGCTGTAACTCTCTACGTTACTAAAGGCTCGTGTAATAATGACGTCCACATAAGAGGGTGGGAGGGACTTGAGAAAACGAGCCAAGTGTCATGTTGTAGGTACAGAACATTTGTGGACGAAGAAGGGGTGGGATCAAAAATTTTGAAAATCGTGTGGACATCATTATTGCACGAGCCATAATAGTCGTATATTGAGAATCATCAGTGACGTTCGCAGACCTAATCAAAGTTCACCGAGGTTACATCGACATTCAGTACTTTTCCGGAAGCCATACCTTTTGACATACATCATCAAATTATTCGATGCTATTATCCGGCCTGGTGAGGGCAGCCAGTAAATTTTACTCAATTATCGTAAACTTCTCTATTTTGTTTGAAAAAAAATGGCAACCGTGAAGCGGTAGAACTGTTTCCGGTTACCTACGAAAATGACCGTCAGCAGTCATCTTAGATTTTAGTGTCCTTCGCTTATGTCTCGAGTAAACACCTGGCTTTGGTGGATTTTTCTCAGAGCTAGATTCTCAAACTGAACTTCGAAATTGTTGTAAGCCATTTTATCAAGGAAAGAGTTTAAATGGAATGATCGGCATGTGCACTGCACATTGTGCAGTGTTGCAGAGTAGTTTCCGTACACCATTCGTACGGGTCATCCTAATGCTCATGAAACTACAGATTTGATTCTAACTTCAAGCTTCTCGTTTGGGACCATCAGTTCACATTTCTATGGGAAAATTTTGTCTTTCATTCAGTTCAAGGTCATGTTTTAACGAAATGCAAATCGTTTTGATAAGTTCTTGTAAATTTCACCTTTTAAAAAGTGAAATAAAGTTTCTGATTTTCTAATTTAATTCACTTACGGATGCTGATGCTGAAATCAGGATGTTCAGATCAAATCAGGCGGTTTAAGTCAAATCAGGGCGCACATGTCAAATCAGGTTGTTCATGTGAAATCGGGTTCTTTAGGTAAAATCACGTTGTTTACGCCAAATCAGGTCAGGTCAAATCAGTTGAATGTTCAGAAAAATGTGTACCGTCCTACGAGTGTTACTCACAATTTCCTAGTTTCTCGGAATGTTCTTCGCTATATTTCATTTCTAATCAGAAGCATCTGTGTGTATTAGAAGCGTCAATGTAATTCATTATCAACAATACGACACTTATGCGTATACCATTTTTAGCTTAAAAATAAAATTCGTCAACAACATGATTCGGTTCCAACAAGACATCTTCAACTTCAAACTTATCTCTCACGTTTTTCCGTTGACAAAAAACTAATATATCATTGCCAGTAGACAATTGATAATGTAAATATTAGTCATTCCTATCTTTTTTTTTCCTATGTTATAGAATCGTATTTTTTGTATTCAGCGTAAAATTTTCACGCGGATAGAAATGTTAACGCCAGTACAAAGTAGATATCGGCAGACATCGTAGCGAAAATTGATTTAGTGCAATTTAATTGAAAATTATATCAGTTTCTCTTCTGTTGGCGATATCGAAATTAACAATCCAAAAAATTTTCCAAATCATCTTTTCCAGTGATGTGATGAGTGATGCACCACATCGGCTACCGACCACATCTGAAGTGAACGAAAATATTGTATCCGCTCAAAACAGTCAATTGGCTGTGTACAATGCACACGACGGCAACAACAGCATTGTGAAATCATCGCCGGGACTGCAGCATCTCAATCGACACATAAATTTGAATTTGAGCTCGGAACCGGGATCGGTTGTTGCCCTAAACACAATACAAGAGATAAATTTGTCACGGCGACCGTCAGCATTACTTCAAGATCTGTTATCAACGAGACGACCGTCAGCTGTGATGGCAGCTATCCGGACTCCGAATCATCGTCCAAGAATGTTGGGGTGAGTATGAGTAAGAAACTATTTGTTTTCCGTGATTTTCGTTCAATTTTTTGTTTGAGTGATTTAATTGAGAGGTGAGACCTGTGAGAGAATACACAGAAGAAGGGGCTTACAGTTAGAGAGGTAAGCGCATTCAGTTGAAGTTTTATTTTAGGTCTGTAGTCTGTGGTTATTTTAGGGTAGTAAGAACGAATTTCAATTATCTGATTTCTGCTTATCGCCTTAATATCTCTTCCCTTTAGTACAGTAGAAGGTTACAGTGACCTTCAGATGCAATCACGTTTTTCGTCTCGAGCTTTTCGTTCATTCGTTGCTTTTTTTATCAAGCTTGAACTAAAGTAATTGAGTTAATTATGATGCACGCACACGCACGCACGTCTGATTGATATCAATTTTGGAAAAAACAAGCCATTCCGAAATGATAACCGACTCATAATTCTTGAACCAATATGATAATTTGGGTGGCATGAAATGACAAAGATTGATCAGATAACAGTGTGTAGACCAATGGAAAATGATAAAAATCTGAAATTGATTGAGTTTAGATGAAGACCGAAAAAAACAAATCAAAATAATCAACCCGACTAATTGATTTACTTATTGATTACACATTTTACCAATCGCTTTTAAGGCCATGCTAGACGGTTCAAATGTTACAGTACGTAGCTAGCTATCCGATGGATCTTCAGCTAACCAATTTTAATCGAAGTGGTGAAGGGTAAATATAAATTTTTTTGCGGTTGTCTTGAATTTTTGTTTGTTTTTTTTTTTTCATATTTCGTGATCGTTACTGTTTTGTTGAATTTAGCCTTGAAATTTAAAAAGAAAATATTTCTGTTCTGTTCAACCTCGCATACAAAACCCAACCCACGAACATCAACGAATTCCTTGATTTTTCATTACAGATCACTCCATGAGTTGACTCCAAGCCCCAGCATTAAGTCATTGGCTCATTATCAACAGAACAATTACACACCGAGTGGTCAACATAATGATCGGAATAACGAACATGCGCAGATGTATCGCAGAAAGAATCGAAAAATTGGAGAGTAAGTGAACTCGGTGTAATTTGAAAACATAGTTCCAATTGACATTCGTTTCCCGTCCAACCATCAATATTTTACAGTGACGCACTCAGTTCAGCTCTATCAGCACTTTACGCTAAAGTGATTGTCATATTAGGGGTTGCCCTACCCATAACTGAAATATTAACATCGAGAATTCCGAAAAATATCTACGCCGGTTTCTACTTGTACTTGTATGTGGTCAGCATAGCTTTTGTTGTATTCGTTTACGTAGCACATGTGCGAAATCGAGCAGTATTTTCGCTACTCAAAACATAGCGTAAGTAAAATGAAAATTATAGATCATTGGAAATGGAAATGATTTTATCGATGGCACAATGATTTTCTT
>JANTFA010158416.1:0-10551 GCA_026413405.1 Phytosciara flavipes
ATTCCGTATATTACACTCCGAACGAAGTCTATAATTAATAAAATTTCTTGGGTAAACTTTCTGATGAATTATTACTTTGACGTGTTAGTATTCAGTGATACTTTTGGAAATTAAGAGCGGCATTTCGTTGAGCTTACCAGCCAGTATGATTTACGAATCATAAAGTGAATGTGGAAAGACTGTCAAGTTGTATAATAAGCACCTGCGTAAATCTTTCTAGAGTTGACTGAATGTTTCTTTTATCGTTCGTACACAACCAAACTTCATTATTGCTGATGTTAAAATCAATGAAGTTATAGATTTCAGATTTCATATTGTATTGAACGTTGGTTGGTCAGTATACCCGTTTCACTCGCTGCACCCTTCGGCTTGAGCCACAAACGCCACACTTTTCAAAATAAGAGCAGGGTGGTAGAGCACACCTTTAATTTTATGAATTGAATATTTGTCGAGTTATTGATGATTTGAATGATATAGTTGGACGTCGCAAATTTAGCCGAATTCCTCTCGAATTTTAGGATGGACGAAATTTCCAGTTTGTAAGATTGGCGTTATCAGAAAACTCAATAGCGTAGTGGTTAACTTGTCTGCTTTCCACTAAACGATTGAATTTGCCAGTGCGAGAGTTCGATTCCCAACTGTAGCAGAAAAAGAAACCGATTGTCAGACGTGTAAGGTGGCCGACCGTGAATTAAGGCAATGCGAGTATTTTCAACTTTGCACGTTAATTTCTTGTGACATTTTGAAGTTAAAGACCAATGGCCAATTTTATTATGAAGATTGAACTCTTTACTTTGTAATTAAACCAGAAATAATTAATTTTAGATAAATTTATTTAATTAAAATTAAGAGTTTCTGTGGTATGCGAACCGTCATTTGTGGCAATTCATATAAAATACATGAACCGATAGTTGGTGGTATCGATATTTGATTAAAAAACGTGTAAATTCCCATAAGCCAAATGTCGGCCACTTTTCGCATTCACGGTCAGACACCTTATACAAAACACAGCTGGATTGAATTGTTTGGAGTCGGTATTTAAATCTTGCACATGGCTTCAGTCCTATGTACGTACACAGATGTCACTCAAAATCGATGCAACTTGTGTTTGTCGTGCAACTAACCACTGGCTTCGTAAAAACTTTCAACTTTCGGTAATGCAAGGATCTCTAAAAGTAGAACCACAATCAGCGAAACTAGTAAACAAATGACCTAGCTTTCGACCCATCAAAGGGTTGTTACGGCGTACTATTGTTAGGACTGGCGTTAAAGGCTTCACCTAATCAATGAACGCGGTTGGGAACGTTTTAAGCTTTAAAATAGTCTTTTTCGAAGCTCTTCAGCTTTGTTTTACGTAAAACCAAGGCGGACTTTATTCAATAGAAAAAAGTAGTCGTAAGTTCTTGATTCGCTTTGAACGTGAAGTATTTGAACGTGGTCGAATAAGTGAGTCATTATAGCACAAGTTTGAATGAGTGCGTGAGAGTGAGTGTTTGTGATGAACAAGTGGTGTTCGCCGCTTGTATGAGGCTTATGCGAGGGCAATAAAACATGACTTCTCATTTGTCTTTCGAGTTAGGTAACAAACTTTACATGCTAAGAGAGAGCTGGTGAAATATCATAAAAAGGGCGTCTTTTCAACCGCTCAAATACATTACCGCATTTATGTTTTGTAAGCTTATGGCTAAATTTCGGTCAGAATCGCAAAAATTGTAGTTCCAATGGCATTTTTAGTTAAAAATTTGAATTGAACGCCAATTATACAACCCACTTCAGAAACGCAAATGATTGAAGTGACTGATGGCATAAAAATAGTGCACATAGAAATGAAAGAAGAAAATTGCTCTCTGTTATTATAAATTCGATTTGTCATTTTCAATATTGAAACTTGATAAAGTCACGTATTACCAAGAAAAATGAGTGAAGTTAAAACAATAACTATTCCAATTTAATATGCTCGCGAAGAAAATGTACTACGATAACGAGTATTCACGTTGCATTTGTGTAAGAACGTCCGCGACCACCACAATGTAAGCGTAAATCGATCGAAATAACGATAGACTGAGTGAGTGTAGTGTTGAAGCACAGTAGATATTTCGGTAACTTTAGTATCAAGCAACCTCTAAATATAATCACTAGGGATCTTCTATTCATTTCCATTTATTCAGTATACAGTTTGCCTCCACTTGCCCTCTTTAACAAACCCAAGTTTGATCTTTAATGTTGCTGAATAGTTTATTGACAAAAATCCAAAGTTTCAGATTTCGACCTGCCCACCTCCGAATAGTAAATACTTGGAGGCCTGGGAGAGGCCGTTTTTTAATCACCATAAATGGTCCTATCATTAGCCACAATGAACATTTAAAAAGAAAGAAACAGTTTATTTTTGTTCTGCGTGCACCTTAATAAAAGGTCATATCGCACGAGTGAATGGCAAAACGAAATTACGAGGGACAATAAACCGACTTATTGAAGTATTCAAGTTGAATCTACCATGCTGAATTTGGATATGATCTTGCTGTCCAATCAAATATCATCTGTTATCGAGAGCTATGACGAAAATAAACAAAGTTCCAAGTTGAATATTCTTTTTATACCGCAAAATTCTTAGTTTAACAAATGAGGTAAAAGATTTTGCATCAACATCATCAATAGAAGTAAAAGATTTAATTAGGTTAGAGTGAAATACCTACCATGTCGTTTATGAAAGGCAATCGAAAGAAGCCACCTGAAGTCAATCAAGGATATATATAGCCTTGGAAGTCAATTGGATAAAACAATTGTTCGTGAGAAACAACAATCGATGATGTGAGATAAAAATGCAGTTTTCTATAAAACGTTTTTATTAGAAAATCGGGGAAGTACATTGAGTTTTTCTATTATTTAATTTCTGGAGCAGAAGACTCGATCAAATTATAATTCGACAGGTAAACGAAGTTTTTTCTATGATCGAAGAAGTTGATGAATGTGATGGCCAATTTGTTTCATTATCCGAAGAAGGTACGCTCGATGTTGATGATGGGCTGGCGAAAGGAGAAAATTCATCAACATCGAGCATATCTTTTTCGGATAATGAAACAAATTGGCAATCACTTTCATCAACTTCTTCGATCGTAGAAAAAACTCCATTCGTATTTGTAGTCATCTTCCTCATCCTCTTCCACAAAAGCTGGCAAAACCATTTCTTCGTAGTGACAATCTTCGCCCTCATTCAAAGCAATTTTCGCCGCATGTTCGTGACCTGGTTTAAATTGGTATGGTATGTTTTTCAAGATGAGACTGACAATAGCTTTTATATGTTCAGTTGTCCAGTCTTTCCACATTTGTAGCGAACAATGCCTCTACATTGTTCACATTCGACCCACCAACGCTTTACCGTTGGTTGTATTCCTCCATAAGCCGAACTTAAACGAATTCTAAATTCAAATGTTTCAGATCCATGGTTTCCAGCGCGATCACCCTTGTCATAACTTTTCGGCATAGTAATAAGCAGATGTATGACGACATCCATTTCTTCCAAGTTCGAACGCGTCGCCTTGAACTTACGTACCAATGTATCGAAATCGGTAAAATGATTCAAAATGTTCTCGTCTTCATTGTACTTCATCAATAACAATTTCTTCAGTAACAACTGATACGCTGCAGTTTTCCTTTCGAACATTCTCTCCAATGTATCGGACATTGCTTCTGCTCGACGAGAAAGATCTCAAGTTTTTTTATTGAACAAGAGAGACGAGGTCAGAAAAAAGGAAAAGAAATGCATTTCGATTTTGGTCCAGACAATTCACGACGATCAATTGGAAAATGTGAAGGACAAAGCGACTGCAACTTTGTCTCTCTTGTTCAATAAAAAAACTTGAGATCTTTCTCGTCGAGCAGTACTTCTATTCTACACGATACTTCCAATGGCTAAAATTCGTGTCACCGAACAATGTCACCGATTGTCTTCCCTAATTAAATGAATTATTTTCCAACAAAATTCAATACTGGGCCCGATAACCTGGGATAAAAACAAAGTTTTCTATAAAACTCGTATTCGTCACGGTTTCCCTGAACGGATATAAAGTTTTTTTCATGAGTACCCAAAAAATGACGCTTGATTCAAGTTTTGAGACCCAAAAAGAGTGCAAAACCGCTTTACTTAGTCGTCAACCAGATCTTCACCAATAGTCGACCGTGAAGAAATCGTTTTTCTCCAAACTGATGGAAAAAAGGGTTGAGAATCATCCAGTTTTTATTTTTTAAAGATTAGTTATGATTTTTTGAGTAAAAAATTGTTCTACGGTATGTTCATAAACGTAAAGCAGTTTTGCACTCTTTTTGAATCCCAAAATTCGAATCAAGCGTCATTTCTTGGTTATCCATGAAAAAACTTCATCTTCGTTCAGGGAAACCGTGTCGTCTCATCATCTGTTATCTTCAACGACGAGGAAAAACGAGACCTCTAATTACCTACGTCGTTATATAGCAAATTACCAATCCAAACAAATGAAGTTAAAGATGTAATGTCAGTTTAACAAAAACACTCAAATCAAAACAAGTAGTAGATTCGATAATATGTAAATCGCCGTATGCAAATGATATGCTTTCAATGTATGAAAAATGGGGAAAAGTCGTTTCCACGAAGGTATTCATGAATGAATGAAAGTTTTTCAAACCATTTCCACAGACGCATTCATATATAACATTCGCTGCATTTTACCTTAATCTGAAAATGTTATGTGTGTGTGTTCCATTTCCATATAATATATGGAATTGTAGCTCTTCAATTATAATGGAAAATGGAGAGCCTCGTTGAGTTATTAAATTAAATTGTGTGGTAATTGGTTAATGTATAATTTAAACAAATATCTCTCTGGTATAATTATTATAATAAGGCTGGGCTTATTGGATAGATTACATACTGTTTAGTACGCGAATTAGTTAAAAGTTTTTGTGAGGATGATTGCAACTGTTTCGGTCTATTCGTTGAACATTTACATTGGATTGCTAACCAAATAGTGAACGCGACTTTAAGAACACGCCAAGGGTTTCTTTAGTAATCTTCCTGAGACAGCTTCCGTTCAAATGATTATGGCAAAGTAACGACAAAGCCAGATTACTTTCATTGGCTACACTTTAAAGTTTGCTAACTTCTTCAGTTATAAGTCACATGAAAGGCGACCTGGTTTAATAACTAACGTCTAGCGCTGTCGCTTTTTTGGGGAAACTTTTTTCAATGAATCAAGGAAACAAGATGGGGTCAAAAAACAGCTGCTAGTAATGGACCGTAACATGGATTCACCGGCACAGTATTGGCAACAAGATGGCTGATGATTTGGCTAGAAAAACTTCATCAACACCTCTCGAAGAAAAGTTAGATAAAAGTTGATGAAACTAAATGTTGAAAATATGAAATTTTTGCAACAGAAACAACGACACACATTGGAAGGTTTGTTTGTTTCCGATTGGGCATTTTATTATTTTACACACATAAAATAACAGAGCAATAGTCCTTAAAATCATATAATATTGAATGTGGATGTGTGTATTGTAAACCACCATTTTATGTTTCATTTTGCTCGCTTGGGTGTTAATTTTAGGCTTTCGAACTGTATCGACGAGGTTTATACACAAATTTTCAACTAGAATTAGACTATCATAACAGAGCTAATATTTGTTATTTGCAGATGCTGGAAATCATGTTCATTGAATAATACAATAATTGCATGGAATCCCAAATGACTGTGGGTTTGAGTGAATACTTGCATTTCATGTTCCATTTATCATAACACATAGCTTAGACTATTATGTGAGCTTGAAGGGGCTGTCCATAAATGACAGACTAGACTTAATAGAGGATGAACATACGATACGTTAGTCTCCTAAACGTTCTCGATCCACAAATTACAATCGATGTGAAATCATATTGAAACATAGCTCGATCTCACGCACGGCTTATGCACGCAACAAAACGTTTCATCAGCATGAACCGCATGAACGTAAATGACATTTCATGAAGTCTGTCTAAATCAACAGGCTAATGATAGTAGAACTGTATCAAACTTTATTGGAATCTAATTCCATGATTTATGTCCATAGTTGTACTGAATCTATTCGAATTTTGTCTAAATTGTTTGATTCAGCAATTGTTAAAATGAATGTTGAATGTTAAAATTCATAAAAATCATGTGAAAAAATGTAGATCATTTGGGAATTGAGAGAGTCTAAAATGATTTGATGATTAGTGAAAAAGTGTTGCCTCTGACCTGACCCGATGGCAAAAAAATGAAATTCCTTTTGGAACCTGCGGCGAGCACCGCTCCTTTCCCTGCACACACCTATACTTACTCTACCAAGAATGACATATGAACACCGGGGAATTGCGCTGTGGCCATGCTAACACTACTCTTTAGACTGAAGACTTTAGTGTTAATGAAGTGCTTAGGTGATCTTCTCTTGTAAAGTTATTTTTCGTTTATTAAATTTCTCTATCATTTTCAGATTAGTGACCTTGAATTTTCCTTAGTGTCAGTGTCCCCTCTTTCCAATTTAATTTTAGTTTGATTTTCCCTAATCAGTTAATTTGCTTGTTTGTTTGTATTGTGTGTGTGAAAGAGTGATGTGTGAATTTTAATGAACGAGTGAGTAAACAGTGTGAGAATATTATCACGTCAGACAATTTTGGATTTGTTGTCTTGGTTGTTGTGATTTTAATTTGGCCCGATAGATTTTGATGCAACGAAGACCTATGCTTGTGAGTTATTGGACGTAGATACTGAAATCATTGCATACACAACATTCACCAGGCCAAAGGGAGAACTAATAGGAACTGGAACTGACGGTACAGGTTCCTTTATAATAGCGCACATCCACGAACAACACATCTGTTATCGATACCGACGAGAAATAGTAAATGACATTCTTCAACTAATGTGTTCTTATATAGGAAAATACACATTCAAACAATTGAATTACAAGATTCAAAACCAATTTTTTGTACAGTCTTTGATCCAATGAAGTAATAGATCCGACAATTAATAAAATTAAAATGCTTACCGTCCGTGACAGGCTAAATACGTAGTGTTAATTAGTAGCCACAGTGAACATAACAATGATTATTAATGTTGTTTGTAATATGATTATTCATTTAATTTATTTTCTATTTATCTTTTAGTTATTCTAACTTTCAGCGTCAGCGTTTAATTTAGCTTTCTCTATGGACAGGATGCATTCTCATCGATCGTGTCACAGGCCTCAAATTCATTAAATTTATATCAAAGACTATTATGATAATTTATATTCGTACTTGGCGGATACAATAAATATTTCATTTGAGAATGATGGATGGCTTTTTCTTCTGTTATTTTTAAGTCCATTCCGAGAAAGTCATTGGACCATTGGAAAGAAGCATTTCATGTGAACTGTGAACTCCTCCTTCCCAGAGTTCCTCGTGTTTACGTTTCACCCAATCATATAGGGCTTTCGCACAAAATGATTGAGATATCGACAAGAGCGTCGAGCCGCCGAACCTGTTTAAGCCAGCTCAAATGATTCTCCATTGCCCTTTACACCAGAGTGTCCTGGTACTCAAATCATTTTGATCTGATTACTCATCCCTATGAAGCTTAGGTAGTCCTTACACTCTTTCACCAGCACAGAGATCGTGACAGGTGACATAAGCGTTTTATTTATCCCTATGTTGTCGAGACATTTCGAGTTATTTCGCTTGCAACTTTCTTTTTAATGATGGAAGTGAAAAAGCTGTTTAAAGAGCTTGTTTTTGAGGTATCCATCTCTAACCAGACAAAATTTGATGCTTATTCATAATCAAGGAGCAAAATTGAAAGTGGACGGAAATGTACATGTATGAGGCACGTCACTTTGTCACGAGAACGAAGATAGGAATAGAGACAAAATCGAGCGAAACCATCGACATGTTAAGGCGCCCAGACGAAAATAGGAATAACTAGAATGGACACAACGTCGTTACCGCTATTAAATGGATTTAATTAAATTGAAACAATTAAATAGTTCCAACTCATCTGCTAAGCCCATCTCCCTCAATCTCTCTCTACCTCTACTAAATTCGTTGTTCCAGCAAACCAATCAATTTACTTAAAACTTTCCCACATCGTACAGATATTGTCTGTAAACTTGAAGTATATGCCAAGTAATAAAACTTCTCCGACTAAAAACAAGCTGAATTTAAATGCCACATGCAATGCATACATGTTCCACTAGGCAAAAGATAAATGGGGGTATTGCACCTTTTGGTTAGCTCTTATTTGCATGCATATGAGTTTCTATGGTCACTGGAATTGTACTTGTATACCTCTTCACCTCGATGAAATTACTTTAAAAATGTTTTACATATTGCTTTATGTGTTATGCGATAGAGGCCGATGTGTATGTACAACATGTGTGTAATGTTCCTGGAATGGTCCGGTTTTAAAACCTTTTTTTTAAATTCACAGCCATTAATTTCCCTCTACGAATTTGTGATAATCGCCCCGGTTTTTTTTTCTGCAAACGCAGACTCATTGAAATCAACAACACGAAACGGAATTGATTTTATTAAAATAAAATTTTACGATAATCCCCATTCTAGGCTATGCTGATTCCATCGAACTGAGTTGTTGTACTGCAGTAGGGTACAGGCTTCGATTTGGGAAGTTTATTACAATATTTTCGGTGTCGTTTCACTGTTCATCAGAAAGAGATTTGTGTCTTATTCCACTTCCCATCGATATAATATGTGTCACAGGTGTTGATGATATTTTCTGTAAAATGATGATATTGCCATGCTAAAAACCACTTTATTCCTCATTTGGTATCGAAGAAACGGTTTTTTCTCTCTATGGCTTGGTGTGATGTGGGGACTGCTTCATTATATCGGTTTAGTGACTTGTCGGAAAAGTTTATTGAAGTTAGTAAAATTGGTAGCACATGGCCATATGTTGGAGTATCTGACACAGGACAGCGTATTTTTGATATTGCCACTCATTGTCATAGGTTGAAAGTGTGTTGATGACGGGCAATTTTCTTTTTATTATGAAAATTTGACAATATGGGAAAAGAATTTATCTGATTCATTGGATCTTTCATTTTTATTACTTTCTTTCAGCTAAGTTATTTCAGTTGATGCATGCCAAATCTTCTACTTCAACCACATAAGCTCTCGACTTTCGGTCTCCAACCCATGACAATAGACTGTCGGTTCTGCATTTTAGACACATGCACGAGCTTAGTTTGATCGTTTGATGGGGTGAAACCTGTACCGGAATACCTAGAACGATAATTTCGTATTAATCCCTCTAGAGCATTTTCATTTATCTCGATTAATCTGTTTTAGTAGTCTCTAGAGCAATTCGTACAATAAAACCCTCAAAACGCAAATTTGAATGAATTGTGTCATTTCCCGCAACTCCCGGTAGATAAAATAATGTATGCACCTTTTGGAAAGAGGTGCATAAATATATATTCCTGCATCTCCAGTGGACCTGTTGTCCGTGCGTAACTTTTCGTATAGATGGTGCTATAATTGCACTATTATGATGAATCAATAGTATCAGGTGATTATTTCCGACCGGGATCTATGGTGTATGAGTTCATTGCTTGAATTCTCAACACCCCCTCTCCCCTTGTCACATTCACATCCTTTGAAAAATCAAAAATTTAAAACACGAAACTTTAGCGCACTACGAATAACGAGGCACCAAGTGTAAACATGGCCAATTCCATGACATGTCTCGTGAGTAATGAAATTTGGTATTGAAATAGCCTAACTGGTATACTAGTAATCCGCTTCCGAATGACCAAACATCATCTAAGAAAAGTTTCATACACGCGGTAAATTTTATTTGCTGTGTGTTTTCTGTGTATGGTAGTTGACCGTGAATTAAGGCAATACGAGTATTTTTAACTTTGCACGTTAATTTCTTGAGACATTTTGAAGTTAAAGACCAATGGCCAATTTAATTATGAAGATTGAACTCTTGGCTTTGTAATTAAACCAGAAACAATAATTTTTAAACAATTTTCTTTAATTCAAATTAAGAGTTTCTGTGATTCCAGAGTTGTGGTATGCGAACCGTGATTTGAGGTATGTCATATAAAATACATGGACCGATATGTAATACCTCACATCACGGTTCTCATAGACCGACCGCGAGTTGCGGTAAAAAAAAATTTACGTGTAAATTCCCATAAGCCAAATATCGGCCACTGCAATTCACGGTCACCCACCTTATTCAATTTATTATTCTTTCGACTCTATCGGCAGCTTTTAATGTTTCAGTGCGTTTTGTATCCCAGCAAGAAAAACTCCATCCCAGCAGAAAACGAAGCTGAGGCGAATTTTGCCAATGCATGCAAAATTGACTACCCGATGGAATATTTTGAGGGATTCTTAAAAAAAAAGTATTTTCATTCGACTAGATAGCTATGACCCGTAGACGCCAAAACCATTTTTTTTAAATTCCTCCCATACGGGATCGTAGGGCTACGTGAGCTAATTATACTGGATCGGAGCGTCTGCTACGGTCTTTTCTCGCTTTACATTCATTTCGG
>JANTFA010158428.1:0-10554 GCA_026413405.1 Phytosciara flavipes
GTAAATTGCTTACACAAAAAGCTATTTGCTGGGCCTGCATTAATTCAGTATTTTATACCAATTTAATGTCTCACTGAAAAATTGTAAATTAATGTAAATTTCCCTCGATCCATACAACTTTTACAACAAACGTGCGCGTCTTTGATTCGAACACATTTTCTATAAACGGAGCCGAGACGTTTAATTAGAACCGAAAGAAGGTTTTCATAAATTAAATTTAAGTGGTAAGTCCTTTCATGCATGACTTCGATTTAAATGAGTTCAAGAGCCAATGTTTTTGTAATTAAAAAAAGACGAAGTGGATTATTGGCAGCCGGGTGCCAATAGTCTGAAACAACTATTTATACCCAGGTGTCAATTGTCTAAAATGGCTTTTGACACCGGGTTTTTTTTTTGTAGAACAAATGTTACCAGAACCAACTTTTGGATTGATTCATCATGGAATTTCGTAGAGCTCGGGAAATGTTGACAGCTATCTTCGATCAAAAGAATCCTTTTCGAGATTGTTACGGAATTTTGTAAAGTTCGGAAAATCTTGACTATAGTCGATCGCTGTCAAATCAAGTCTAACCTGAAAATTCTGGTTCAAGTTAGCTAACTTCATAAAAGTTCCTGGTCTAAGTCTGAAAACTTAACTTTCAAAAACCTTAAACCTAAACTTGAAACCTGAGCCTGAGAACTGAAACCTGACTCCTCAATCCTGAGCCTTAGCCTGAAATCTAAACTTGGAACCTAAAGAGACTGTCCACCAGAAAGACGGAATTTTTGAACCACTCTCCTCCCCTTGTCCACTTTTGTCCAAATTCATATACTTACACCCTTGTGGAAGCATAAATGATGCTACAAACAAATAAAACATAGTTTATCTCTACTGTCCCATTCCACTCCCCTGTCCGATTCTGTCCCTCTAGGTGGACTTCACTTATGGACAGCCCCAAAAAAGTAGCCTGGAATTTTCATAAAATCATTTGGACTGGTCGGGGTTAATCTAATTACATAACTCAGGATTCATGTCGATTCAAGTTAGCTCAAAATATGGCTAATTCCAAGACCTTGACCCGTGACTAAAAAACTGGGTCTTGAAATAGCTCGTA
This sequence comes from Phytosciara flavipes, assembly GCA_026413405.1. NCBI lineage: Eukaryota > Metazoa > Arthropoda > Insecta > Diptera > Sciaridae > Phytosciara > Phytosciara flavipes. The sequence continues at coordinate 1,095 of JANTFA010158428.1, forward strand.
ATCGGTGAATATTTTCTTAGAGATACCATCATGGAACCTTACCTGGTACACTAGTGAGCGTCTTTCGAATGAGCCAAACATGCTCTAAGCAAATGGATTTCGAGATACTTTAGTGCAAAGTTTGTTAGACACGGGACAAGGTCGCAGACTACTACATAAAGTATATCAAATCAGTATCAGGCTTCTGGTTTTTTTCAGGTAATCTTAGGTTGACCTGACCTGTTAAGAGCTTCAGATTTTGGTCCGAACAACAGTAAAACATCCTCCATTTTAATCGATTTTCTAGAACTAATGTGACAAACAACTGTAAATCTTCTCCACTCTTCTATGATGACAATGTCCTAAATCTTGTCAAATGCTAAAATAATTTTAAATGTTAAACGTGCTGGGATATGTATGTAGTATAACACAATAATGTGAGTCAACATCGACGATGTAGTAAAATGCATCCAGTATATAAACTCGAATAAAATTGAGTGGAAAATAGATGCAAACCAATTTCCTTATAAATTAGCATCAGATTGAAATTGACGTCAATAAAGGACTTAATGTAACATTCAATCGGTTGATTGCATTGCTTTTGTCGAGTGACAATTTTTTTCTTTTTCTTCTTCTCTCTGTGAACGTTTTTGTGCTCGAGAACGAAATTCAATTGCCTTATGAATCGAGTTGAACTAATTAATATGTTCTGTTGATTAGGTCGTATAAGATCGGAAAATTGGATGTTCAATATTTTTTACCCAATTTTGGAAATTCAGTTCTCTTTCTTACATTCGAATACAATTGGATTTATTGGATTGGACACGAACTTCTTCATCGGAAGACGTAAAATCGAAAAAAATTTTCGTCCATGTCCGCATACCCGGTGCATATTTCATGCGAGAGAGATTGAAGTTAAAACTTATTTCGTTTTCAAAAAATACAATAACGTCTGATACATATAGCCAATTTAACCAGCTTTTACGTCAGGTATACCTGAGTTGTAGTAGCTCTGACACTTGTTTGATATGATATTGAAGCGGTCTTGGTATATGTTGTACACATTTTGTGTAACGAATAATATCCTATACCCAAGGGAAATTAAACTGATGTACCGCACATACACACATATCGAAATTCTCGGAAAAATATTGCTAGGAAAAACCACTTTTTTCCTGTGATTCTTCTGGTGCAAATTTTATGTTACACATAGAAAATCAATTTTGGTATCAGACACATTAGATTAGCATTTTAGCAGCATTACTGTCATCATCAAAATATGATACACACACAACATGCAACCTAATGTAATCGGACTATTTACGAACGATCGGCGACGACATTGGGACACGTATCCGTACATATATGAATGTGTGTTGAGTAGGTCGCCTAGGGAATCGTATAATATTTTCATTTTCAACGGTGGGCTAAAGGGATTAAGGCAGTAAATCTGGTGTATAATACTTATAGTGGGCATAAATCGTTCTGTTTCGTACTCTTATCTTCTGTAGAACACCACTTGGAAAGTGGAAAGTTACATTCTTTATATATCTCGTTGTGTCACTGAAGTAATTCATATTTTTCCGATGGGAACCACGCTGAAAAGAGTTGCAAGCTTTCTTCTACCGCTCTAAAAGCACAAAGGGGACTCAAGGAAATGCAGAAATTATAGAGGGATCAAGTTGTTATCTCACACAATGAAAATCTGGGGAAGAGCGATCAACTATCACCTTGCTGAAGATTGTCCTGCCGAAGAACCATTGGTGGTAATGTGAATTTTTCCTTGGCAGATCGACAGTTGATACCATTCAAGCCATGAGAATACTTGTACAAAAGTTTAGAGGCGCAGCAAAAGACTTTCATATGATCTAGATACCATGGATACCATGCTCGAATACCATATGACCTGATCTGGACAGCACTACGAGGTCATAGAGTACATCAGATCAGCGTTCTCAGCCCACTACTCTTCAACATTGTCATTAATTTTCTGACATCCGAATTAATGCGAGAACTCCTGCTAAGCGTACTATTCGCTGATGACGTTGGCCTAGCAAGCGAGAAAGCAGGAAAGCTCTAAGAAATATTTGACAATTGGAAGAATATCTTCGAAGATCATGAGTTTGTGAATCAAAGATGAAGTACATGTTCCTGCCATTAGTGACCCACCAGCATCATCGCCAGACATGGATTAACAGGAATGGCAGAAATAAAATCTACGCGACTATGGTACGACCTGCTCTTACTTATGGTTCGAAATGCAGGACTATGTATAAAATCTTTGGAAGAGGCTCCTTGGCATTACAAAATTAGATCAAATCAAGAATGAACATATTCGAGGTACGGTAGACATAAAGGGAACCATCGTCGACAAAGTCAAAAACGAAAGAAACGACTGGTTCGCTGAAGTCCGCTCAGTGGCGCTCACACGATAGAATTAATGTTGTGAGAAAGATCCTTTCGATGACATCCCCCAGGTACGGAAAAGAGGAAGAACTAAACACAGCTGAACCAGATGCGACAACGAAAACAGAGATTTTGGCTGACACAAGAAGAAAAGAAAAATGTTGTAAACCCGTAGCACGACCAATGGGAATACAACTCGCCAATAATTTCCATTAAACATTTAAAACGCTGAGGCTCGGAACAGGTGCAAATCAATGACAAAATGTAATAGAAAGCCACGAATGTTAACTGAAAGTGTAAATGTCTTTGTAATCAGGAGAATTTTTGCACGTGTCAGTCGTAGGCGTAAGAAGTAGAAGAAGAAAATATGGTGAGTTGCAAAAGAGTCGCATTTTCAGTGTGGTCCCTCTCACATATTTCCATTGTGTAATACATTAGGTGTTCCTCTATTCTTTATGTGATCTACATCATAACTATGCTAACTAACTAGCTAACTGGTGTGGTCAAGTGAAAAAACATTTTATCTTCCATAAATTCGGGTGTAGGGCAAAGATCACAAAATGGTTTTTAGAAAAACATCACCATTTCTGGAAACGTATATTTACCAACGAAATTGGGTATGTAAAGTTTACTTTATCTCGTTCGTTAAATCGGCAACACGAAATTACTGGTATTTGTTTGAATAATATAAGATAAATAAGGAATTCACAAAGACGAAACCACAAAACGAATGTAGACTAACAGCACGGAATAATAAAATTTCATTAACTTCTCTCTTCTCGTCTATACATTTTGACTTATACTTATATCCAGAAATTCTATACTTGGCTTACGGGGTGGGTATAGTTTTTCGCTGCACATTGTTTTAAAACTCTTTGTGGTATTTCTGAACTATTTTCCTATGGTTCAACAAATTTTAAGGACCAAATTTGTTCTATTGTAAATACTTTGGAAAATTTTAACGACTGGAGTAGGGCAATGTATTCGAACGAAATGCCTTCAGAGAAATATGAAGCAGAGCAAATAGTTCACCACATATTTTGATTATGTAACTACACAATATGAATGATACACCGTCGTCGCGTCGTCGCCAAAAATAAATGCAGACATGTGTGGCTTTGTGTATGAATCTGTATCGGAAGTAAGATTATAAGATAATGTTTCTTTGACATAAAAGCTCTAATTTAACACGTAGCAAATGTGTATCTTCAGAATGATGAATACCCTTGAACAACAAAAACACTGTTCGCTCTTCTTCTCTCTCCCACTCGCCCGTACCGACGATATTCTGTGTAAGACATTCAAATATTTATCTGTGCATTGATTCCATTTGATTCTAATTAATCTTCTTAAACAACAACTTAGCGAACTCGAGGCGTTTTCATTAACATTTTCCCTTCTTTTTTTTCGTATGGAAACAATGGCATCAATAAATAAAATATACAAAAGGAAAAAGGGGTTTTTCTGGGCTGGTAAGACGAAACATTTTTCTATTCATGCTAATTCTATGAATATAAATACACTTTTTATTCGATGTTGAAAAGGTCGACCGAGGTGAAACAAATTGCATGACCTGATATTTCAGGTCAGAGGTCAGGTTTTTGTGTTTGAAGGCTACCTTTAGGCTGGCAGGTCAGGTTTATGGATGATGTGACATTTTAGGAATTTTCACAGAAATTTTTTGGGGCTGAAATTCGAAATCTGGTTTTAGGTCAGATCTAAATTGATTCAACTGATTTTCAGGTCAATCAGTTTTGAAGGCATTAAGTTTTCAGACCAATCAGTTTTCATGCCAATCAGTTTTTAAGTCAATCAGTTCTCAGATCAATCAATTTTCAGGTCAATCAGTTCTCAGGTCAATCAGTTTTCAGGCCAATCAGTTCTCGGGTCAATCAGTTTTCAGATGCATCAGTTTTCAGGTAAATCAATTCTCGAGGCAACTAGTTTTCAGATCAATCATTTCTCAGATCAATCAGACGTCAAGTCAATCAGTTCTGAAACAAGTTCCGGAAAATTTTCGTTCGATTTCAAGAGGTCGCCGAGGTCAAAAAAACTGTATGGCTTGAAATTTCAGGTCAGATGTTACGTTTTTGCTATGGAGCCGCCTGCATCCGAATTTCTCAAACCTGTCAGGTCATACCTGGAATATTAAGAAACTTGCACACAAATTTGTTGAACTCTGGTTCCAGTCCTGTACCAAACTTATTCAATAAGATTTCAGACCTGACGGGTTCCTAGCGTTGTGTTGAATAATGTGATAGAAATGTTACATCGTACTCCAAAGGCGATAAGTGACAACCTTAGGTTATACAATTTTGACAAGGTTTTTGGTCTATTTGAACTAAAAATTTTATCGAATATTTCAATTGAATAAAGGCTGAAGTTAATTGTGCATTTAAACACTTCCTATTCAATCTTCCAAACATAAAGGATAAGTCGAGTTAATTCATTCCATCATCTCGAATCTTTAACAATGAGTTGTACGGGGGGGTAACGATTGAATATACAAATCTCCAATTGAAACACAATTGAAAACAGTCTTGAAGTGGTTGACTGTAACCAAATTCCGTAATGATGGGGAGCCACATTGTCTTCACATCGTCAGAGAATAAGTACACAAAATAGCAACAAAAACGTTTACTTCCTTAGACGTAATCTATCAGCATTCAGTTTATTAAAATATCACAAAATTTTAGCCGAAACATCGGATGTTTACAATTAAATTTGCTCAACTTTAATTCAAAAATGAATTAATGTGTAAGTTACGCTACCATTAGCCCCAGATATTATTATAAAATATGATGGAAAATAAATTGAATTAATTAGTCATTATGGAAATTATTTCACTCAAACGCAATCATGTAGCTAGTTGTTCTATCAAGCTCACCGAAGTTTATAGTACACTCCAAAAAAAACTGCCTGCGCTGGGAACTTTCCCTTTTATTTAAAACATATTCCACAAGTTCAACCCTTCATTAGCTTGTGTGCATCATAGAATTTGAAGTACTGGATGTAGAATTTAGTTTAAAACGTATACGTTGTGCTCAGCATTTACTAGATCTAATACTTTTTACGTTAAAGTATGTGCAAATTGATAATGGACATGTACCAGGATGTAACAACTAAGATTGTATGCACAACTTGAACTTCGGAAGCATCCTTGTTCTACTCGGAGTACACCAGGGCAACGTACTCAGCCCATTATTCTTCAACATTGTCATTACCTTCCTTACATCTGAGTAAATGCAAGAACTCCGCTAAGCGTACTATTCGCTGACGAGGAGAGTAGAAAAACTCCTAGAAGTATTTGACAAGTGGAAGAATATCCTTGAAGATCATGGGTTAAAAGTTAGTGAGTCAAAGACTGAGTATATGTTCCCGCCATCTAGGGACCCACAAGCCCCATCGCCAGACGTAATGAGCAACGGGAACATCATGCCAAAATGCTACAGGTTCAAGTATCTTGGCTCGGTAATTAACAAGATGGGAAATCGTGACGAAGGCGTGAGTAGGGTCAGTGTGGGCTGGTTTAAATTCAGGAGTATTGTTGGACAAGCGTATGACACAAAAACTGAAAGGCTACGGTGATACGACCTGCTTTCACTTATGGCTCAAAATACTAGGCTATGTATGAAAAGTATGAAAGTAATCTTACAACAATGGAGATGAGAATGTGCCGCATGTCCCTTGGCGTCACAAAGTTGGATCGCATCAAGAGTGAACATTTACTAGGCACGTTGAACGTAAAAGAAACCATCGTTGACCAAGTCAAAAACGATATCGATAAATGACTCGCTAAAGTCTACTCCAACGGAGGAATCAGTGTGGTGAGAAAAGTTTTTTCGATAGATATCCCCAGAGTGAGTAAAAGGGCAAGACCAAAGCACAGTCGGGTCGGCCACGTGCAACAGCTACAAAAACTCCATTGAATTGAATTACATATTTAAATGCTGACCCTGAAAGCCAAAATGACTAGAAAATCTGGAAGAAAATTTGCAAAATAAAGCGAGAAGAATTACTTTTTATGTTAAAATAGCGTTTGTGGTTTGAAGAAACAGAACGAACAGTCGAATCAGATAATTTTCTACTTTAAAGAAACCTAAATCATTCTTGATCTCCAAAAGATAAACCATTCAACGGTGAACATCATTATAAGACCTGTTTTTCCTGGAATGGATACTCTATTTCTTCTTGATAGTCCCACGGGCACAATAGCCAAAAATTAAATTTATTACAAAGCGTAATATAGCAAGACTCCACACAACCTTCGAACTGAATATTTATGGCGCGGCGCTACCCCCTCTTCCTCTTCTCTCTATCTCTATCCGAAAGTTAATAAATAATAAATAAAATAGCAAAATTCACGAAGAAGGAAAATTAATCGTTTTTAATGTTAGTCTGCAAGATCTTAGGAAGTTGTCTGTATAACGGCAACCGGAAGATAGTATAAAAATGTAAATTGGTGCGGTTATCTTATTTTCGCACTTGTCCAAATTTCTTAACTTTTTCGGGATGATATATAAACAATGTACACATCTAACTGTACGACGTTCTGAAACTGAAACGACCATGAATAAATTGGCCCAAGCAATGTTGTTCGAACACACATACACCAGTGAAATTCTTATGAATGTCTTTTTCGAACTGTACAACAACAACAACAAAACAGCCTTGTTGCCTTGTTATATTTTATCAACGTCTTCTCAAAATGTGACATGGCTCAATATTGCTTTTTCCAATGTTAAAACGCTAAGACCTTGGTCGTGTCGATTGAATTAGGTTAGGCTATATAAAATATATGAAATAACCGAGGGGCACCGCACTGAAAACAGTTGCAAAGAGTTCCACGCAAATAAAATGAGTTGCAAATGGGAAAAAATGATGAGTTGCAAAAGAGTTAGAAAGCTGATTGTGATTTGTACAGACAGCAAGTCGTCAATAGAATTGCTGTCAGCGATCAAGATTTCGTCGGACCTACTTCTCCAATGTTTTTCAGTGTTACAGGTACAATCGAGCGACAATGCTCGACAAAGCTCACCTGGGTACCAGGATCTTTGCAATATTGTAGAACGAAAAAACCGATGAGTTAGCCAGAACTGGAAGTAGTGCTGAATTCGTTGGAGCTAAACCAGCTGTCGCAATATTATGCAGGTTTAATTAGGGCCCTGGTAAAGGCGGAAACGGAGGAGAACAATCAGAATAGATGGGAAGCGTTGACTAGCTGTATGCAATCGAAGGAAATTGTGGGATGATTTAGTAGGAGAAACACAAGGTTCCTTCTAAGTCTAGGTTGGATCAAGCTTTCCAATCTTATTGGCGTTCTGACAGGGCATACGAGTCTGAAGTATCATCTAAACAAGATGGGAATCGTTGCAGATCCATTCTGTAAGGGATGATATTTTGTTTGCACCTGGCCGGCGCTGATGGAGCTCAGGACGGAGCACTTAAGAAACTATCATTTGACTCCCGAAGAGCAATCGAAAGTCGAATTAGTTGACTTACTTTCTTTTATTTTAGGAAGCAAATGACGAAATGACTGACCGGACCGCAAGGATAACGAAAATTTGCAGAAGAAGAACAGCACAATTGGCCCAACAAGGATTGGCCTAATTTATCGATCTATCAGAATTTGAATTAGCTTTGAGGGTATTTCGTAAGAATTTGGTGAGACTCTCAATAAAACCAAACTAAATCAGTTGCAAAAGAGTTGCCATTGGAAAAAATGATGAGTTCCACGCGGCATTTCCAGTGCGATCCCCCTCGGAAATAACTGAACAAATCCCAACTGAACCCCGGGAGTCGTCGTCTATCTATATGCATAGTCAATAAGAATAAATTTATCACAAACGACGCCCCGGAGCTTAAAGATGTCGACTAATGCAATAAAAAAATAGTTTCGACAAAAAATAATTGATAGAAAATATGTTATCTTCGCAGCAATGCTGACTCAAAAACATTGAACATTTCTCGCAATGTCATTATAAAGAAAGTGATCTGCTCGACAGTTGTACACAGCGGAATGGAATAGCAGAAGAGATAGGAGATGAGGAAGAAGGAAAAAAATTGAACGAAAAGAAAATCAAGACACAAAAAATTGTAATACTTGAAACAACAGAAGCAGAGAAGAAGAAAAAAAGTTATTCTAAACTGTAATAAAGATAATGTAAACTTTCCCCGTAAAATCAAGTCATAAAGATTCTATTTTAATTTAGTAATTGAGATGATAAGGCGGTTTCCATCCGTCCTCTCTATTCGTCTCTTATTATCCTCTTCCCTAAAACTCTGGGGAAATTCAGCTGCAAGCATTTTCAAGTTGTTTTTGCTGTTAGACGTTAAGTACTTAATCATTATTTATTACCTCTGTGTGAGTACGTGGAGGCCTTGTGTTAAATTGGTTGGTTTTGTTACGAAAAATTTGTAAAACGTCTTTATCAAATGCAATAAATCTCGTTCCGTTTTTATTTTGATCCGAAATCTGATTTATTTTGTATCGAACAATTTCGATTTGAATAGCATGGAAATGTCGTATCGTATACCGTTTTATTGTTACAGACTAAGAGAAGCAAAAAAAACACCATAAACCGACTTACCGATTCAATAGCTTTTTCCAATCGATAGATTTCCTCCTGAAGTAAATGAAGTGTTCCTGTTTTGCCTCGATGACGTGCAAATGCTGCAGCACATGCACTATGAATGCTATTTACCCAGTTTTCCAGCTCAACCTTAAAGCATAAAATGGAAAATTCAAATTGAAAACAATGTATCCGGAGGAGGTAAGAAGAAAAGCGAATGAAATCTCTATGTACTACAGTGCACCACATAGATGAGTACATAAAATGCACGCGTTCAGGTTAAAGTTTCAATGTAACGTCTGATGTACAGAGAGCAAATCGGAAAATAAATTTCTAGTTTGTCTGTTTTCTTCGTTGCTGGTTTTTTTTCCCTCAATTTATCGTCTCTACTCATACCATTTTGTTTAAAAAAAAAGAAGAAGTAAAAACCCACCTGACACGGTGCTTGAAATAGATATGCATCTCCAAATGCTGTGCTCAAGCAAAATATGTAATCACGTTTC
>JANTFA010158450.1:0-10554 GCA_026413405.1 Phytosciara flavipes
ACGCATACATGTATGCAATTTGGAGGCTTTTTTGACGTTCCAAATTTGAGTGTTCATGCTAGTAAGCAGGGCTATGGAATCACACATCTTAAGCAGTAAAGATAAAATTTGAAGTACTAGATTCACTTTCAAATGACATAAGCTTTTACATATGGAAATTGTTTTAATTCTTCGCCGGTATAATAAAATTGTTTTTTGTTTATCTTGGATGCTGCTTTCAAACAACAATTTTATCACAAAATGGTTCCTTCATGTAATGAATCACTTTCGCAGCATCCAATGTAAGCTGTTATAACTCTTAGTAATAGAAAGCAACCATTTCTATTGCTCTTCTCTATCAATCAGATGTCACTCCTTGCTATGATGTCTCCAAGGATGTATCTTGTAGAAGAGCCAAGCATAATACTAGAAAAAAAAATGTCTTTAGCAAATTTCGACCGATTTCAACAGTGTACGATGCAATATCACATTTCTACACTGTTTAAAGGTGTCTTGCGCCCAGATGCCTTGTACTTGCCTATTGTTCAACTGACTGTTTAAAAACAAGTTAAGAACATGTTATACAATATCCCTTCGTTCGAATTTAAAATAAACATGTGGAAGAGAACGTGTCCTGGAATTAATTGTACGAAATGAAGGTGACGTTTTGTTAAACAAAATTTTTTCTCGTATAACAAACGAGAAAAAAACCTAAAACTTTTCGGAACAACACGAAAAATCATTTACATTCAAATTCGAAATATGAATCAACATCCTTCTCTACAACGAAACAAAAACCCTATTTCAGCGAAACATATATATTCATTGGGTTGATTTATTCCATGCATGGTATTGTTATACCTAACTCCTATGCCCGGCTATTGTATTTATTTCCTTTGAATAGCCTACAACCTCTACGATGTATATTATAATTTCACAACAAATCCATATTGAGTTGTCATTTTATATGTAAATAACGGGTCTTATAATCTACGGTAAGAAAAAGAAAAACAAAATTGATGATTTTATCATTTTGTGTCTGTTGATTTACGATTATTTAGTAAAGTTCTCATGTCTTTGACCATATGTACATGCGGATCAACAACGTCGAAAACAAACGGTGAACGATGGTATCAGTTTTATGTGTTTTCCCTAGAAATTCAATATTTTTCAATTGAACTGACTGGTGAACAGCGACTACCCTTGCTTCACATCTAGGTTTTAATTTGGAAGCAGGTACGTAATGTAATGTACTAACGTACCTGCTTCCAATTTGTTATTTTGACGAATAGAAAATTAGCCTTCGACTCTGGACGTATTCAATCCCGTCATAGCAACAATTTGGAAGCCTTTATGCTCATCTACTCTGTAAATGAGAATATGAACGAAAGAAAAACCTATGCTACTTATACAGAGCAAATTCACGCCGTAAGCGTGTCACAAATTCAAAAAATGCAAAGTATGTCTAGTCTTTCTGACGCAGCGTTAAGTCGCCCTTTTGTGTGCGTCGAAATATATTTTTTGGTTCACTTTTTCATCGACTCGTTCACTTAAAACTCAAATTTTGGGCACACTTACGGCGCGGCGTCAATATACTCAAGATAGCATCAGGGCCTGCCACGAGGTAGATTTCAAATTTGTCTCGTACTTCATTTCAACTGTTTTCTATCAGTTGGTATATCAACATGGATTCATATATCACGGAGAAAACATTTAAGACATTTACCTGCAATTTCGTACCGAACCGAGTTAAACTATATTGCCAATTCCACAATTACCTACGTTACCTTCTCAGAATTTTGTAAAGTTAAGCAGAATTCTACAAACGAACAAACGATTCATATTAAAATTCTTGTCAATTTAAAAACAAAATTCTGAGAAAGTAACTTTAGTAACCGTGAAATGAACAATATAAAAAATCTTCTATGCTACAACAGACCCGTATTATTAAGCTCTACGCATTCATCGGTTGATATTGGAATGCAATAGAATTCCATATCTTAGAACGATTATTGTGGTTGTATGGGTTTATGCTACCCTAATCTAATATTTGTCATTACAAAAACAACAGAAAACACAACGTATATTCATCACATTGAAGACGAAATAGGCTGAGGGGCTGTTCACTTATTTTGAATTTGACAAAATTATAAATGATCAATCTAAGGCTGGAAAAAGCATTCCTCCCGTCAAACAGTATGGACCTTTCAAAGAGCGCAGAAAAAATACGAGAGCAATGTAGAGCATAGCAGCTGAATTCTCTCATGGAGGTTTAGATGTCAAAATAATCGTTATGAATGCTGTGTTGATCTTTTTTAATATCTAAAATTTTGATTAAGTTTATGGTTTTTGGTAGTTGTGAGTGTTAAATGATAACGAAAAAGTGAAAATATATCAGAATATTGCTATGACATGTGATTTGAATGAAAATATTCTGTTCGAAAAAATGTTTGTTTTGACAGCTACACCTTCAGCGGCAACTGGGCCCAACTGAACTCAGCCAGCGAAACTGGTCTCTCTCTCGTTTGGAAAGGTGGATTGACACGACCAAATTAACACTCTATGAGAGAGAGAAGACTAGTTAAATTTAGCTGGTCTTGAAGGTAACGTCAAACCATGCGTCAAACATTCATGCATGAAAAACAAAATTGAGAGTCACGCTCTGTTTACAAACAAAATAAATTTGTACGCGATTACTGTAATTTTGACGGGCGCCTCTAGGATCCGCTATAAGTCATCGCCTGTCATTTAACACTCTACATCATAGCACTCAAGCTTCAAGCACTAACACTCAAATGAGAGATGTCAAACTCGGAGCCTATTTTACGCATCAAGGTATTCAAAATTGCGTGTGCTAGGTGTTTTAACTAACACAAAGAAAATATGTCTTCTGTCTGTACAAAAGAAACGTAGATGTACTATGATTACATCCCAGTAGACTCCAAATATTATGTTAGTGCTTGAAGCTAGAGCGCTATGAGTGCTGCTCCCAATCAAACTTTGCTTCTAATCTACGTTACATTTGTCTTTGTATCAGTGAGTAACCCCTTGATATGATTGTGTAAATTACATTTAGGCTTTGTCTATTCTATATTAAATTACAGCCACAGAAACTGTCAAACTATACTTATTATATCGGGAACGAAAAGTAGTATATACACTAATGGATAGGTTTCGGGCTTTATGTAAATAAGTTTATGCCTATAATCACATCAACTTCAACAGTTGTATAGAATGTAATTTTTCTGACTGTTAGAGTTAACATTTAAAGGAAAATGTGAACGGGTTATTTTTATTTATTGATCACAACCTCTCATGACACGTGACTTATAAGAAAAGATTTCCTGCGAGAGTGATTCGAAAATGCATTTCATACTATGTGCCAGTGACATGACGTAACATATTGGGATTCTTTTAAAATTCTAAATGTCAAATTCCACTCTAGAATAGGAATTCGATATGTACGTTGTTGTGTGTAAGCATAGCACTGATACTAGCATGAACATAAGAAATATTCGGAGGCTTATGTACAGACAGAGAAGGCGTGTTCACTTTTTGTGTGAGTAAAAACACACATACAAACGTAGACGCATAGACGTATGACATTTTGAAGGTTTTTTGACGTTCCAAATAAGAGTGTTCGTGCTAGTAAGCAGAGGTGTAGGCTAAGGATATTATTTAAAACGTGTACGATCGAATACAGATCGAATGATTGGAACTCTCGTCAATGATTTACTTTTAATGTGCATGTAGGGAGATAGTCAAAGTATACCAACTGTGTGGAATATTGGGTCTGGATACAGCTGGAGTCGATCTGTTAGCTGATTGAAAACAGCAGGCGACAGTTAAAACTCCTCTATTAACTCATTAATTTCGCTTTATTGCCGCCTTGAGCATGAACATTCACTTTGATATCGATCACAAGACGTCACATAAGTCAATTTACCTTCGCTAAATGAATTTGAAATCCATTTTATGTATTAAAAATTTCAATATTCTAGTCTTCGTGTTAAATTTTCACCCACATCGATTCTGTAAAAAGGAATTTAATTGGAAAGACTGTTCGCAAGTCGTAAGTAATTACATCATTACCATTAGCAGCATACGACTCATATTACTCGACATTCTATTCTGCACTTCTTTTCTCGTTTCGATGAAACCCTTCAATAAATTTGTTTCAACCAAATTGAACTGACGAAAGTGGTGTTATCGATAGCATTTTCATTATGGGTAACACATAAAGTTGTGTGTGATCCCATAAAAAATGCTCGCTTCGCGTATCGCATTCAATTTATTAGTGAATGCATCAACTAAGCACATGCACACCACATTGTACATGTACATGAAAGGATAAAATTGATAGAAAATTGCTTACGAGTGTAAAGCGCTAAATTTACACGGCTAATCCTTTCCCACCGGATTTTATTTTGCCAAACAAAAGCTGGATACAAAATTAGCATTCTCGTTAACAAACGATGTTCTAATTCATTTTAATCATCTCGACAGTTCCGAGGACGCGAAGTTTTTAGTTTTGCATGGCCATTGATTGTTTGATTTTGAGTGATACCCAAATATGGAGCAATAAGCACGTCCACGTGGTTTTGAAGATTTTTGCCACCACTCCTTCGTTCACTTATTCCTTACACCTACAGAATGGCTTGCTTTGTTCCCTCAAACCCCTTCACCATGTTATGTGGACCAAGGCTATATATTGGTGAAGGTCACCTCGATACAGGTACGCGGGTTACACTCCACAGCTGACGATAGTATGGCGGATATCATAAAAAAATTCACCTACTCTGATGACTATCGTCGCCGTGATGGTGAGGTGAATATTTTTGTAAGTAAAATCATCAAATGTGGTGTGTTCCCGCGCACCTAATAAAATGGCGATCGAGGTGACCTCCACCAGTATATAGCCTTGATGTGGACGTCGTCTTATGGACTTTTGCGTTACTGTCCCAGTCCCAGTGGCCAGTGAAAACACTATTCTAAATAGCATCCTTCGGCGGTATTGTACTCGGGATCGTACTACACAACAAGACGTTCTCCCGTGGGGGTGATAGAATGTGACACCTCTTATGGGATGAAAGTTTGAAAATTCCGTAAAAAAGTCAAGTCATTTCCACTTTGACACTGAACACAGCCAACGACACAGCTCTTTTTCATTTCTTTGAGACAGGATTTGCGTTTGAGCTTTCAACAAAACAAAATTGGAAAAGTAAATTCCTGATAAACGTCCATTCCAACCAGAAAAAATCCCACCGACAAATCCAATAAACTATTTCATTTACAATTTTTCCCATTATTTGTTTCAGTGGCACCGCAACGTCCTCGCTTGGAACATGAGGGTGTACATGTGCCACCATCACATAATGTAACTGTTGAATCAAAGGCAATGGCTACAGTAAAATGTGTTTCCCACTACGGCAATCCACCTGCTTTGCTGCGATGGTTTCTGGGTAAGTGTGTGTGTATTATATTCAACGAATTCAATTAAGATTGGATAAAAAAGAAACTGTTTGCCATTATTATGCGAATCGTTTATTAAAGTTGTATGGTGCTGCACAGCATCTGTTCAAATACTTTCGCCATTCGTAAATTGACTGCGTGTATAAAAAGGACTTCTTTTTCAAATATTATTTTACTCGTTGAAATCTCCATTTCTTGTCCTACCTTTTTAGCATTCTTTTACTGTAAACAAATTGTGTTTGAAGCCCTCACCAGCAATGCGATGAGTATCATTGTTATTCTCGCGTCCGCTCAAACAGAATGACGAATTAAAATTAAAAGAGATACTCCAAGTGTACTTAAAATGAAATATAATCCCCAATAATAAGTCCCTAATGCAGTGTTTGGACTCATTTTCACTTGAATGTATTAATTAACGCTGCGAAAAAGAAAATGAAACGCAAAAAACGAAATGCCGAAAGGAATATCGGCATAATAGGCTCGCTCCATTTGTGTTAATGCGTTCCGCATTCGGCATTATTATTGTTGGGAAAAAGTGAGATAAAATTTAATTAATTTTCCAACAAATTTATTCTGTTTCATATTTCAATTTGTATGCAAATTCGTCCCATAGTTAATTCCAATTTATAAATGTATACGACCAGGCGACCAAGAAGTATCACCACTTCATCCTCAAACGAACGCAACAGAACCGGATAATCCGCGAACATGGTCAGCTGCATCTGTTGTTCAAATTCCAGCAACGAGAGAACGACATGGTGAAATATTAAAGTGCTTGGCAATACATGAGTCATATGCAGCAAAATCGGTTGTGGTCGAAGCGAAAATGGATGTCAAGTGTGAGTGTTATTTTATGATTGCAAATGAACGGTATAACGGTTTTAACCGGGAGCTTAAGTTTCGGTTGGGATCAGAATATAAATTTGGTTTTAATTTGTGTGTACCGCCCCGGTATAGCTTGTCAATTGCATTGAAAACCGCCATACTATTAGCGGGATGTTCTTTTGCTACCTTTTTTCTCACATTCGAGTACCCAATGTTTTAGCTACGTTACCACGTAGATATTTCAAAGCAAAGTTCTAAGTTGTAGGTTCTTTTATACAGCAAAATCGGTAGTTTAACAAATGAAGTAGTAGAATATTTTTTTTTACTGTGATACGGGATTTTCTGTCATCAATAGAAGTACTAGATTGAGTGATACTAGAGTGATACGTCTGCCGTTTTTGAAGGATTAGGAATCGTGTGCAAGCAACAAACCAATGTTAAATTCGTTATGAACGGTAGCACAAGGCAATACATACATGGACTAACTGAATTCGAATGCCCCATTAAGGAAAATTAGGGAAAAATTTATTGATGGTAAGGGAAAGATCTCAGTAACTACAGTTAAATAATGACCCGGCTCTCTGTTAATGTTTCTATTCTGCAATCGCGTTAGATGTTTATAGTATATTACGTCCGAGGTTCCAAGTTGTTTGTTGAACGAGTGGTAATCATTGCATTAACACATTATAAAACAGCGCGTAAAGTTTGTGACAAAGTTCAACTTGACAAAGATAAAATAAATTACTTCAAGTCACACAAACTTCAGGCGATGCTGTTGGCATCGCTCTCCGAGTGTGAGAATTCAAGCTATCCTCGGTATCCTAGAAAATTGGATGTCGATTGAGCAAAATGAAGGATATCGGGTAATCTCTTCTTTTCGTAAAGCTCCGCTCGCGTAATCATCATAATAACAGTTAACTATACTGATACAATAATTCAAAAATGCAATCGGGAAAAGACATGATCGGTTCTACATGATTATTAAAGCAGTATTTCAATGAGTCCATCAGAAGTTATTTTCATCACTTCAATCACTTTACCAATCTACTACAATTTCCAGATGCGCCTACCATCCGTTTGCTTGGCGCACCGCAAATTGACTTAGAAGAAGGTAAAGACTCGTTGATACTGCGGTGTGAAGCTGATGCCAATCCACCGGCTAGCATAGTGTGGCGACGGGCTGGTCGCTCTGAAATAGCTAGTCTACAGGTGATTTTCATTTTGCCCGGCTGAATATGAATCCAATTAAACTCATGACAAAAACTAAATTAGGAAACTCTACAATTACGTCCAGTCGGTCGACGAGATGCTGGCTTGTATACATGTCAAGCGCAAAATTCAGTTGGATCGTCCGAGCAACTATCCGTTCAATTGGACATCAAATGTGAGTATTTGTATGATGATGATTAAGTGAATATGGCATGCAAGGGTGTATGCATTTATGGTCACAAAACTATGCATAACACTGACGACATTGTTGTTCTGTATTCCTAAACTAATTATGTTTCTCTCATTTCAAAATTTATGATTTAATTAAAATAATAAAATTAAACTCGCCATCCTATCATAAATCTAAATAATTTATTGTTTGGTAGTTTATATAACCGCTTGAGCGATCCACATTTCACATGCACGTTTTGTTTGGATATGGCATGGGAGTGTGTGTGTGTGTGTCTGGATGTATGGGTGCATTATTATAATAATCTGGTGAACTCGCGTGGTTTTGAATTGCAACAAAACGAGAATTATTTAATCAAAAAAAAGTGCGCCCATACTATCATGCACCCAGTTCACGAACAAATAAAAATAACAAACAAAAACGAACGAGAGGAAAAAAAACGAAATGTTTGCTACAAAATGCATGCTTTTTGATGAATAATTCAAATGGACATTTTAAATAGAACTCATAAATCCCACCAGGGAGTTTATAAACACTCAATGTAAACAATGACCTCTATTATATTCCGTTCCATAATCTGGCCTCATCTCGTCTCGTGTTCAAAATGGGAAAATTTAATTTGAAAATAAATTCGGTCAAATCATCATATCACAGTGCGTTCGTTGATTTCGGGCTCGTGTTCTTCCGAGGCATACTTTTGTTGATAGAGCTAAAGAAATTGGCCAAATGAACTCGATTTTCTTCTAATTTAGTTTTGAAACGTCTTTGAGTTTGAACAATTTAATTTTCACTTAGGAACACAACTTTCCGTCAGTTTTCCATCGTAAATCTTTTAATAAATTTGAATTTCTCATCTTAAGACGCCGCCCTCGTTGCACTCAATCTAATAAATTTGCCAATGAGAAATGTATATGGTCGATTCCAGTCTATATCCACGCTACTTCAGGAAATTTTTTTCATGAAAATCACAAGAATTTCATCGGAATTCTTTTGTTTAGATTCGTACGATGTACGATGCTCTTATGCTTTCACTCCTACGTTTGTAACACGTCAAATTTGAATCTCTAAATGAGAGCAAATCTTCTGCGGGCACCCCTAGGTGCTACATCAGCAATAATAAATGACTGATGTCAAGAGGATAACTTGAGTAAAACGAAGTCGATTTCAATGAGAATCTTCCCATCGATTTGTAATCACAAAATTTAACTTTGAAGATGAGCAGAATTAGTTGATCCTATCCAGAAATATGGTCGAATTAGGAGCCGCTCATAAATAAGTGTTCCAAATTTGTAAGGACCGTCACTTTTTCCTGAACCCCTGAACAGCGAGACGTCATTTATGAATCAGTGCTATTTTCGAGGTCTAGTTGAGGCTTTTCGCATTTACGGGTAGCAATGCTCGTACAAAGAGAGATGTTGCAAATGAAAGGTATTGACCACACCGATTCAGGAAAAAATCGGATTACGGGTTCCGAAGTTAGAGCCAATAGAGTGAGCCCAAGTCGAGCTACTTGGCCGTACTGTGAAGCTGAAGTTTCTGTCCATGTCTCGATCTCATCCGATTTTCGTGATTTTTTTTTGTTTGAAAGGTAGTGACGCCTGCAGTTGTGTTTTAGGTGATTTAAGAAAATGACAGCCAGCCACCATTTTGAATTTTAGTGTTTTTTGCATGTTTTTCAAGTAAATTCTACTTGATTTGGTGAATTTTTCGCAGAGTTTAATTCTCAAACTAGATTTTATACGGGACTTTCGAAATGGGTGTAAGCAATTATAGCAAGGGATGAGTTTACATAGCACGATTTAAAGATGCAGGTTTGCAGAGTACTTTTGAGATGTATGCATTTTATGAACTAGCTTGTCTCCCTTATGCTTTTCTGTAGAATTCCATCCAATTTCTTACACTTTCGAGAAGTAACGTGCACATCTGCCGAGCTGATGGAATCAGCCACATATAAATCAAATTATTGAATTATTTATTGGTGCACGGGAGGTTTTAAGCAACGACGACGATAAGATTCTAACAATTGAAGGGCTTAATAAACAAGAACGCCGGGTGGAATGATGAAATTATGAATTCGTGAGAAGTTTGTTGTTATAGCCTTCGGATGCATAGCATTTTGTTTCTGCTCAATCGAGAACAGAGTATACGAGAGCAATTTATTCGTCTCTTGTTGTTTATACAATTGTCTGTCGCTTGTTGAGATGAGTGTTTATTGTTTATTCGACGACGCGAGTTCGTTTATATTGTTGACTGTGTACTCACACAATTTTATTGTTTTAAAATTTTTCCTTAGATCCTCCAAGAATATTATCAGCAGGACCCGATCGATTAACCACAGCTCCACTATTTAGTCCGGCAGCATTCGAATGCGTTGGAGAAGGTACTATTGATCTTTGTTTAACTTCAACCAATTTTTCTTTGAGTATGGAACATTCCTTATCTCATACCCCAATTTCAATTGCAGGCAATCCACCACCAACATACAAATGGGTTCAAAAGTAAAATTTAACTCGATCATCCATTCCCTCCGGTCGTAATTTAATCGAATAATTTCATTATAGGTTCAACCATGGCTCTACATTTCTCGAACGTGGCCGAGAATCACGATTGGTCATCGACAATGTAACTTACGACTACCAGGGTGAATACGAATGTAAGTTTGTCGATAATACATCGCACCTCTCGTGTTTACACCTTATCTTTACCGTGTTCATTAATAATTCAGGTAAATGTACGAACATAATAAACGGACGAGAGCGTCAAGTATCTTCGGATCCCATATCGTTGCAAGTGGTTGGTGCTCCGCTGGTCCTACGATCGAATCCAAGTATGAATGCTGTGCCGGTGCGACGCGGAGATGAGGCAAACTTATCGTTAGT
>JANTFA010158461.1:0-10553 GCA_026413405.1 Phytosciara flavipes
TTGAGAGTGGAAAGAACCATCTCGAAGCATGTATTTCGAAGATTTATAAGCCTCTGCGGCGAACATTATTTAATCAATAATGCCGCCGCAATTCATAGATGTAAAGTTGGATTTGGAATAACATTTTCATACATCAGAAGAAATATGCAACTTATACACTGATCTCTTCAATACGTTAGACGTTTTTAAATCCGCTGTTTAATTCATTCAAGGCTAAACATAAGTTTGTTATTTAATTCTTTGGTTCTTCTTGCTGAACTTGTCAATTGATTTTTTCCCTTTTTTCTGATTTTTTGGAAGGTTTGATTCAGTTATTAAATGAAGGAGCCTATTGGATTGACATTACAAATAAATAAATAGTTCCAGTACTTACCTCCTCGCGTGCGAAAATCCGTCTCCTTAATCGAGAGATTACGCAAATGACATGTGTCGACTTATATGTTGGTAGTTCCGACGTAACTTACTTCAGTTTCGTAAAATTTTGTCTTTTACCGTGGCTGATATTTCTTACCGTGGATGACGCTTCAAACGCACTTGAAGATGATCTATGTTATGTTAGATGGCCACGATTCAATTGACCGAACTGCTAATTCCACAGTTACCTACGTTACGTTGGAATTTCAATGATAATATTTTGTTCTTTTTGTAGAATTCTGTCCAATTTTACAGAGTTCTGCAAATGTAACTTAGGTAACTGAGGAATTAGCCGTACAATGAACGTGAGATATCGAATAAATAAAACGAAAATTTGGATGTTTTTGTTAACTTATAATGAACATCGTTTTTAGTATTTATACATTGGAACAATGGAATATAATTTTGTTCTCAAATTTTAACTTAATGAAATTAGAACATTCCCCATACATTAAACACAGGAGGAAACGTTTTTTATTTTGTACAATCGATTTAATTGAAATCAAAATCTAGTTTAGTAATCTTGTACCATCGAAATTATTGCTAATATAAAAAAATATTTTTTTAAAGAATGAGATCGAGAACTTTTGTCAAACAATTAATTTAATTTGCAAATTTACTATGGAAAAGTGCAATTCCTTTTTCCGCATGAAATGAAAAATTGGATGGAATGCGAAAGTTGAGATTTATGTCAAGGTAACCGGGAAGACATACCAAAGATCGTGTTCTGTGACTCAGTTTTTTAACTAAAGTATGTCAACAATGCAACAATTTTATGTGACAAGTGATCAATTTTAGTTGAATCATCTTGGAAATGGCTTATCACGGAACAGGTCACGAAACTGAAATTGTCATTCAACTCATCGGATTCAACTCAAAATCATGTCTAGGAAGATTTCCTGTGGCCCTAGGGCCCCAATGGAGGATAAAAATGGAACGGATACGATCGGAGCACCAATGAACTTGCGTCACTATACACAGAGACATTGTGTTGATTGATATCGCGAAAATTTATTCGTTTCGGTTTGTTACGTGTTCAAAAAATTACGTGCAAAACGTAAATCATGATGAGACGCAAAGCGATTGGCGAAAAGAAGAAAGTGGAAAGAAAACCGAAAACGATACGGTTGTAGAGAAATTAGCAAGACCATAGAACAAGATTGAAAATATCAGATCATCGATACAGATGACATAACCAATAAATCAATCAATGTTATGACTGCCATAAAAGATACACGTGCCATAAACAAACATTAAAAGAACGCTCGTCAATAATTGAACCAATGATCTGAGTATTGTTGATTCAATTACGGACGTAAAAGCGGAAACAACAAAGAAAGTACAGATCCAATTCATCCAAATGCATTGACACAATAACTATAAAATCGATATGAAGAGACGCTCAAAAACAAACCCATGTAAAAAGTATGATTTTCTAGCTGCACATATAAAACCAATAACAAAGTGAAACGTGTTTCACATAAAATGTTAAACCGGATGAGAGAAAGCAAAAAAATAGAACGAAAGACATTGCCTCGTCCCAACTCAACGAATAAAAGTTGACCGAAATCATCCGAAATCAACTAATAAAAGACGGGACGAAGAATATTTTCTCCTCCGAAATCAACTAATAAAAGATGGGACGAGAAGTATTTTCTCATCCGAAATCAACTAATAAAAAGTTGAACGACAAATCCTTTCCCCATCCAAATAAGATAATCACCGAAAAGAGCGGAAAATCTCATACAACTAAAGTAATGGGCTAATATCTGTCACATAAATTCTCTTCATAACTGAGTATAGAGTCATGGCAAAATTTTCTCCATAAGTAAATGGATGGACTTTCTTTTGTTAAAATAAAATATAAAATCGGCACAATGCAGGAAATAATGTAATAAAAACTTGTCCGAGGGAAAAATCGTAAATGTAAGGATGTGGAAGTCGTGGGAGGGAGCATTTTTTCCTTGAACCACTTCATTATAAATACGGTATTGCAGGGGACAATCTCTCTCAGTTATTCTCGGTATTTCTTCACGTGTGTTTCGCTTTTGGCAAAAAGAATCAACAAGTCGGTATTCGGTTGAATTCAGTTGCAATCTAAAGTTCTTATTCTCTGTGAAGGTGTTGGAGTTAATTGTTGAATTCATTGTGTCAATTCAAGTGGTATAATAGATCCGAATTAGTTATTAAAACACTAATTAAAAGACGGCCAAATTTAGCGAGAGCTTGTTGAACAATTAACTTGAGCAGTTCTAATGAAAGTGAAAATATTGGTTGGATAAGAAATTGGCATCTCATTGAGACAAATGTTAAAAGCGAATGTTAACGTGCAAAATATCTAAATTTAATCCGCTCCTAATGTATAAACTTCTGTAATTGTGTTCATTATAAGAAAGAATTAATTTCAGACTCAACTAAACATTAAGTGAATAAGTTTTAGTTCTCTCAAATTACGTTATAAGTCTAATTAAGATATATTCGACTCTGTGTACTAAATTGATCGGGATAAAGACAGATACGAATTTCCTAAGCGAATAACCTTCAATTAACAAAGGGCTAGTGAAAGAAGACTGATATTTCATAATTAGAACTGAAGCATTATTATATCGCAAGAAACATTACTGTGTCAGTCTAACTCGTAATCTAACCATTGTCCACAACTAAATTTGAGTGTACTTTTGTGTGTCATTTCAACCCCATATAAGGAATTCAAAATACATTTGCTTTAAGTGTGAATTTGGAGAGTTTTATTTGTGCACACCTACCCAATTAGCCATGACATCATCCGCTCGGGCGTCCCTACACGGTCACGGTTTTTTCGGGGTAAAAATTGTGTGTCTTATTGTCCTTTGTTGTGGTTATGTGTCAACAGTGTAAATATTTGGGAGAAAAAAATAATTTTCGTCCTTTAATTCGTGGATAAAATAATGATGAGCAATCGAGTACCAGTGTCCAAAACAACCAACAGATCCGTTCAATGAAAACGTCCGAAGCCCAGCCGGACGTTGGTTATTTTGGTCCGATGATGGAAATGAGAAGTGGTTGTGTGGATGCAATGGAAAACAATAAAAAAAAAATTTCCGTTGCGAAACGGAATTCGTCGCTGATCATTGTGTGAAAGGTAATGGTTAGGAGCTTTTGAAGCACAAACTATAAATTCGACTTATGGCTAATTTATAGAAAATAATATTTTTTGCTTCGAACGAGTTATTCATTTAACTAAAATATTTTTACGTTTAATCTAAAATTAGTCCATAGTTTCAGTGTCGTCTCATTTGACACATGACACATCAATACTAATTACTAATGTAGCGCCAAACGAAAAGAATCCTCTAAATAATTAAAGCACTTTGCCAAAGTGGAAAGGTTAATACAATTCTGTGCAAATCGCAAATGGTTAATAAATTTCATACGTTTATGGAATCGTCTATGATATAGTGTAATAAAAATGACAAGTATTATGCACACTTACCATATTTTGATATTCATCCCGAATATCATACAATATAGTTGATATGTATGCACAAGCCAAAAAAACTGTATAAATACGAGATACGTTACTGAATAAAGACAGTTATAAGAATAAACTCGAGCTTGACTTTTCATCCCTTTGGGAGCTCACCAAAGGACAACAATCGAACCATAATTAAGATGTAACATTCATCTTAAATTAATACCTTATTATGGCGACCGAGATAGTTAAAGTACAAGTTTACAAGTGAATTAAATTCAGAAAAACTTAGAAGTCAAGTGAAATAAATACAAGTCCTCGTCTAAATACAATATTTGACCGAAAAAAAGAACTAAGAAAAGCTGAAATAGATAAATAAATTCCAGCATCACTTTAAGCAAAAACACCGTAAACACAAAAATAAATGAGTGAACGACATCTACACATTAAGCAGAACCAAACGAAATTATCAACGGCAAAACTTGAAATTGAAGAAAACGACACGAAGAGCAGTTCTTGAAGACCTGGGAAAAATTAATACCTTATTAGTACGCATGAGGTACGACCAGGTGATCGTATTGGTATGACATTGGAAAACGAAGATTGTGGAACAGAACCCATATATATTTCGCTCGGAAGAGTTGATCAATTCAGTAGCGACGTGATTATGGGTCATATTATTAAGATTTTCGATAGTAATAAGTCCTTTTTCATCAATGGTTTTCTAAACGTACAATTTCATCATATACAACTTCCGCACGGATCAGGAAGTACTATAAAGCGTAGAGTTGGTGAAACGAACACAGAATTTATACATGATAAAGCATGCTTCATAAAATATACTACACCTCAGAGCCATACCGATCAATATTGTTTACCATATGCTATTATTATGGGTAGGGAGTGTGTAAAATTTAATTGCAAAGAGATTAGTGGGTCATCCCGAACATCATACAATATAGTTGATATGTATGCACAAGCCAACAACCTGTATAAATACGAGATACGTTACTGAATAAAGACACAGTTATAGAATTGAACTTAAGCTTGACTTTTCTTCCCGTCAGGAGCTCACCAAAGGACAACCAAAGAACCTTAAAAAGATGTAACGTTCATCTTAAGTCTAGTAATTCAACATGGCGACCGTGACAGTTAACAATACAAGTCCAAAAGAACTATAACAAAACACAGCGTTTTCAGTTATTCTCGGTATTCAGTCCTACACGTTAGTTTTATCAATAAAATGTGACTCTAAACCTAACGAAATAACCAGGGAACTGAGAAATCTAGAGCCGATTGACAGTGTGTCAGTAGACGATTGTGGAGAGGTAGTTATCTTACAACTGGTGTCAATGTTAACCAACAACTATGACGCACATCATTTGGTGAGTAAAGAAAAAGAAAATTAATTTACCTTGCAAAAATCATAATATTCACTGAATTAGAAACGGTGTTCTGAGTGAAAGTGTAAATACACGAATTTCACAGTTTGAACCAAAAGAAATATGATACGAGTAGAATAACGAACGTTAAGTGAAAACTGAAACGGGGATTAAATCATCTCACCCGATATATTGAGTGAAGAAATAGATGAGACTGTGAAAGCCTAATATTCCAGTCGGAGGGAAAATATAAAGAACGGTCGATAAAATATTTTATAAGAATTCAAATGTAAGAGCAAATACTAAGTTATCCAATATTAGAGAACTCTACTCTAACGAAGTAATCGCGTTTTGGTCAAACAAAAGGCATTGTACATTCCCTTCGTTAGTGGAGAATGAACGATAGATTAAAACTTATAAATGTTCATCGAAAGATTGAATTAATATACACTCGGGTAAATAAATTGTAATTGCCTTAATTTTGTGTTGTGTGCTTAATAAAAGTTTTTAGAAACGAAAACGAACGAAACTAGTTATCAATCAATCAAATCAAATTACGAGCCAGTGAATATCGTCGTGAGAAAAAACGTCTACCGCTCGGACGTAAACTAGCCATCAACCCTACAATAGACACAAGGTTATGTGCGGGTTCTCAAACTTCAGATACGATTTTTCAAGAGCCACACAATTAAAGCATGTGACCATAATAGGCGCACAACTGGAAAAATGCACCTTTCACAAAACAAACATAACATCAATGAGATTACTGAACATACAAAATAACGACCTAGAGTACAACACGCATTTGACCCAGAAGCGTTAGATTCATCCTTAGAAAACACACCGAAATTACGGGCATTGCATCTAGACCATATGCCAAGGATAATCAATAATATCAATAATTTCGAAGGTGCTTCAATCGGTGAACATAGGAGAAGCAGAAAGTAGTGTGTCATCTTGTTTCAGGTTTTTAAGGACACACAGTCACACTATCCGCAAACTCCGGCTAGACTTGCCAGACTTGCACAATAGACCGTTCACAGAGAATAAATGCATTGCCACATAAAATTATAAGGTCGACACAAAAGGCCCTCGAAAACGAAAACAAATACATAAAAATCCATGGATGAGAATATTTCTCATCCAAACAAGATAATCGCCGAATAGAGATAATAGAATTTCTCGAATGAAGAACGCTACCTTGGTGAAAGAGAATAATCGACGAACAAACGAAATAAAATTTCGCTTACGAGAAACCATTTCTCGGTTAAGTAAAATAATCACCGGTAAAGGAAAGATAAAATTTCGCGGACTAGAAACGATTTCTCGGTTATCGGATTACAGTCTTAACATTTAACGAACTCATCGACCTAGACATAGGTTACCAGAACCAATACGACAAAAGCAAAGACAACCACCGATACGACCTGGCAAAAGTAGAATACGACATTTGGCGCGAAATCCAATTCCGATTCAAAACCACAAAAAGCCTAATAATCGAATTAAAGTTAGGGGGTCGACAAAAACCATTACAAACCATGGGATATTTCTGCCACCTTAAAAATACAAACAAAGAATTCAAACAAAACATCTCGGTAGTTTCAATAAGTAAGAGAGAAAGATACTTACCTTCCTTGGACATAATATTCTGTCTTGGAGGCTTAGAAAATATTCACACTATGACCATTAGCGGAATCATGTTCCAAAAGGTGGATATGGCATTTCCGCCAATTAAATCACTCACAATAAAGAATACACCAAGTATTTATTCGGACCAGTTCATATACAGAAGATTGATATCATTCCAACACCTCCGAAGATTAACACTCGACTGTCTACCAAACCTACTCAAGACCCACATCCAAGCAATTTCAGAACACCTAGAATTCCTTGAAATAAAAATGATAGGGCATATCACCACACATGCGGCCCTATTTATAGAAGCACACTGAAAATCACTACAGATACTAGGAATCGAAACTGCCCCAATAATTATCCACGCATTTATACAAAAATTCCGAGACGACAATGTAGTATTCAACAGACTAACCAACTTCAGATTCCCTAACTTCGCTATACTAGACACACTAGACAGACATCGGGACATTTTAATAGACAAATTTTAATTAGAACACATCACTCTAGGAACAGACGTTTTACTATCCAGCAACATCAACTTACCGAACAACTGGGGCCACCCAAAACTGCATAACATTATAATCCGGCCTACCAAAGGACATCTACTTTTTCCCCGCATACGACGGGATCGCATAAATGAAATTGAGACATTCGGAAAAGGTAAGTATAAATATTTCATAATAGATACCCCCCTGGACACCAATATAAACGAGAAGTTATGGTTGGAAAATAATTCGGACAAACAGAACTTCAACGACAAATACGGACCATAACAGGTACACCAAAAATAAAAAAAGAAAGACGAACTAAATACCGTTTACCCCACAACATCGGTGGGGTCTAATAATCAAAAAGTTATGTAAAGCTGAATGGCATCCCAATGACGAGTATTGTCTACCATATGCTCTAGTCTTAGGTAGTGCCTTCAGACTTTTTAAATTGGGAAAGAAATCAAGAGATTCCAACCAAAGCTTATCTCTCAGGACTGAAGCTGAAAAACTGTGTAGAAGTGTAGAGAAATTAGCAAGACCATAGAATAAGATTGAAATATCAGATCATCGATATAAATAACATGCCAATAAATCAATCAATATTATTACTGCAATAAAAGATACACGTGCCATGAGCAAACATTAGAAGAACGCTCGTCAATAATTGAACCAATTATCTGAATATGGTTGATTCAATTACGGACGCAAAAGCGGAAACAACAAAGAAAGTACAAATTCAATTCATCCAAATTACCCCTCACTGAAAGAAATTGCCCAATAAACAAGTCAATGCATTGACACAGTGACTGTATGATCAATATGAAGAGATGCTCAAGAATCAACCCATATAAAAGGTATGATTTTCTAGCTGCACATATAAAACCAATAACAAAGTGAAACGTGTTTCACATAAAATGTTAAACCGGATGAGAGAAAGCAAAAAAATAGAACGAAAGACATTGCCTCGTCCCAACTCAACGAATAAAAGTTGACCGAAATCATCCGAAATCAACTAATAAAAGATGGGACGAGAAGTATTTTCTCATCCGAACTCTGCTAATAAAAAGTAGAGCGAGAAATATTTTCTCATCCGAAATCGACTAATAAAAGTTGAACGACAAATCCTTTCCCATCCTAATAAAATAATCATCGAAAAGAGCAGAAAAATCTCATACAAATAAAAGTAATGGGCTAATATCTGTCACATAAATTCTCTTCATAACTGAGTATAGAGTCATGGCAAAATTTTCTCTATAAGTAAATGGATGGACTTTCTTTTGTTAAAATAAAATATAAAATCGGCACAATGCAGGAAATAATGTAATAAAAACTTGTCCGAGGAAAAATCGTAAATGCAAGGGTGCAGAAGTCGTGGGAGGGAGCATTTTTTCCTTTAGCCACTTCATTATAAATACGGTATTGCAAGGGACAATTTCTCTCAGTTATTCTCGGTATTTCTTCACGTGCGTTTCGCTCTTAACGTAAGAAAGAATCAACAAGTCGGTATTCGGTTGAATTCGTTGTAAACTAAGTTCTTGTTCTCTGTGAAGGTGTTGAAGTTAATTGTTTAGAATCATTGTGTCAAATCAGATAGTGTAATAGATAAGAAACAGTTATTTAGAGCATTTATTAAAGTACGACAGAATTAGCGAGAGCCAGTTGAACAATTAACTTGAACAGTTCAAGCGAGAGTGAAAAAAAAAGAAATTACGGTTAAAGAGTTGATTGGCAGTTCCATTGAGCCAACAATTAAAAGCAAGACTAACGGGTGAAATATAGAATTTTCAACCCGCTCCCTATAAATATAAATTTCGGAGATTGTGTTTCGTATAAATTTAATTTAATCTCCAGTAAACATTAAGAGAATAGTTTCTAATTATTTTTATATTACAAGTGTGTTGCATTGACCGGGATAAGATTATACGAATTCCTTATACGAGGAATATTAAATTAACAAAAGATTAACTCATAAGTTGACCATTGTCGACAACTATATTGAAGTGTGTTTCATGTGTAATTTCATAGATTTCTGAATATAAATGTTTTAGTGTGAATTTAGTGAATTTCATTTGTACACACCCACACATTTGACCAGAACGTCATCCGCTCGGGCGTCCCCTACAGAAGAGCCAATGTTCGTATGTCAAGCTTAATAAAGTGATGATCATTTGATGAGGTTAAGAAGTTCCAAAGAGTTATGACTGAGTTCCATATTCAGATTTATAACAGAGAGCCATTCAAACAAATGTACACCGATGATCGGTACAAGGGGTAAAAGACAAAATTACATTTAATGTTGCACAAAAATCATTATACAGCAATGAGAAGTGTGCCTGCTTGTTTCGGTGCTAAATATATTTGTGATGAATGCAGCACACACTCAGGATTTGAATCAGAACACATGTCTGTCATGTCAGAAGAAACCCAAATGCCCATCAATAGAAACTAAAACTTTTTGCAATGAATGCAACAGATATTTCCTAGAGGTAATGTCTGTTATAGAAACCATTTAAAAATTAAAAAAAGCATTCTGTATGTACTAAAATTAGACGATGTAAGAAGTGTTATGCAACTTTAGATAAAAATCACAAATGTGGTAAACGATTTTGTCAAACATGTGAAAAAACGGTTGATAAACTAAATCACTTTTGTCACATGCTTAAATTTTCATCAAAGGGAAAATATAATTCTCGCTTTCTTTACGTAATGTATGATCTCGAAACTCAGCAAAATGTACCCCTCTCCGGAATCGAATCACACAAATTCAGGCATGTAGCAATATGAACTCTCTGACGACAAGCGTGGTTCTGTGTTTTTTTATGTCTTTTTACAAATTAAAAAAGTTTTACTGTGGCTCCGACACATTCTCACTGGTAATGTCTGTGATGACGATGTTGGGAATCATGTTGTTTTCCTGTTGTCGTAAAAGGTAATCCATTTACACTGTCGGTTTTTTTTTCGTTTTTTCAGTTTTTTTCTTTGAAATTCCAGAAGAGAAAATGTTTTGGCCGCCATTTCCACGTATCGTAATTCATCAATCGAAACTGTGCCACAAAGAGTGGACTTATCCAATGCTGACAATCAAACGGTAGCCTCTAGCCTTCCGTTATCAGATACAGCAAATACTCCACACTATCATACCACCGTGACGCTCGTACGAAGTGTCAGACAGCCACA
>JANTFA010158472.1:0-10551 GCA_026413405.1 Phytosciara flavipes
TATTAGTGTTGCTTAATGGCAATTCATCTCGCATTATTCATCGAGCGTACGGCCTTGGATGGCCTTGAATTATTTTTTAATATGCGAGAGATATTTCATGAGTGTAAAATGTTCGTTTGGTTTGGAAGAAGACAACGCAACAGTGAGTGGAATGAATGACTTGGTTTATTGGTATTTGTGTTGTTGTTATAGCTTAAATGCTATTTAACACAAAATTGTGATGAATCAGATTCAGGTGGTTTTTAGTAACAGGAAATATTATAATGCAGAACAACGAAAAGAATTTCGTTTGGGTCTAAAAGTCTATAAAGAGGTGCTAAAGTGATCACGGATTTATGTTTTAATGAATGTAATTTTTGCTTTTAAGTCTATGATTAACTTGCATTGAAAATGTTGAATTCCGTCTGAAGCTTGCTCATTTATACAAAGAGAATATAAGTCCGTATCGCTTTAACGACTGTTACGCCGATAAAAAAACACAAGGCAAAAATAGACGAGTTTCACGATAAAAAAAGGTAGGTAGATGGGTAGTGTAGCAATATTAGATTGTTGAAAGTACCTTCTAACAGCATCATTGTCTTCATTCTTACTCCAAGTGGGGGAATAAGTCTCACCAATGTACTAGAAATTGACTGCAGCGTTCAGAAAATTCAGAAAACAAAAACATAATTCAGTTGAGTCCAACTTTGATTCGTTCGAAAGAGGATCACTAGTATACCAGATAAGGTTCCATGAAGGATGCCCAAAGAAAAGTCTCACCGATTCCGAACTATTTCCTAGAAGCTGACGTCCTAAAACAAGCTTTAAATTCAAAAAAATTGTGTGCGTATACTCGATATACTCACACAATC
This sequence comes from Phytosciara flavipes, assembly GCA_026413405.1. Taxonomy (NCBI): domain Eukaryota; kingdom Metazoa; phylum Arthropoda; class Insecta; order Diptera; family Sciaridae; genus Phytosciara; species Phytosciara flavipes. The sequence continues at coordinate 852 of JANTFA010158472.1, forward strand.
CGCTGTTTATCATACGATGCGACGCGACGTTCGTTCCAGCTTGGTGTAGTTGTATACGTGATATGCTTAATTTTTTGTTCGACATTATAACTATCTGACAGATAGTATCTGTAAACAAACCATAATTTTCCAACATTCTTTGAACTGAACATACTAAATAGTCAGCGATTTCTCATGACACTCGCTAACTTCAACAGCGGTTATCTCGACGCTCTTTTCAATAATGTACCCGTAAAAAAATATGTTTTTTATTGTGTTCATAAATGATTTTCCAATCATAAGAAACCCAGTTCAAAGAGATTAATTTTCATCATTTTCCCGCATCTCATACAAAATCGTCGAAAATGCCGGAAAAGTCATGGCTTTTCTTCATTATTTCGAAAAGCGCCCGTCCCGCCACCCTATCAAGTTGTTTCTTATAAAATTTTTCAATTAAAACGATTGAAGACACACCGTGAGTGCAGTATGGCTCAGCTGCAGTGCTAGTTTTCATATAAATGTAAATCTCAGCGAGCATATCTATTGTTCCTTCTTCTTCTTCCTCGCTTTATTTTGTGAACGACTAATAGTCACAAGATTTTCCTGATGTTTTAGTTATTTTAACTTTCAGGGTAAGCGTTTAATTTAACTCAATCTATGGCCGGGCTTATTCCCATCGATCGTGTCACGGGTCTCATATTCGCAACTTATCCCTATCTTCTTGCGTCAACCCGTATCGCTGTTGTCGCAATTTCACTTTTTTATGTTGGCTGTTATAAAATGTTGAAAGAAAGTTGTTCATCGACATGTGAGTCTTATTGTACTTCAACAAGTTCACAATACGAATTTCATTGAGCTATACTAGATACGAAATACACCGTTACTTACCAGTTAGACACTTAAACAGTTATAAAAGTAACAAATAATTTTTAATTAAAAACTCGCACTTCTGAACTCAAATGAATAATTTTCTGTGTAATTGAAATTAATTTATTAATTTGATAATTAATTGCTGTGATTAATAATTCATTTCCCATATTTAAATCGAGCTTGGTCATTTGAGATCTGGGTAACGTCATAATGGAAATATTTTGGTTCGTCATGGTGATGTTCTTTAAGACAGGTAAAAACTCAACGAAATTCAGCATTAACATCATTATTAGAGAAATTGGGATTTTTGAATGAATAGTACATTACGCCATTACAATAAGGCGTTTTATTCGAAGACAAAGAGATACATTACATTAGTTACCGATGGAACAAATGACGGCTCTACTTTGGATCGGTAAACTTCACACAAGAAGTATTCATTCAATCAGTTGTTCCGTTGTTAAGTGAGGTACTCAAAACTTGAGATAGACTTTCTCACTCTACGTGAAATCCACATCACTTTGTCCAATGTTTTTGAGTACAAAATTTTCCTGCCCAATCATGGCTAGATAGCCTCAATACAAACAACACACACTACTACGGATACTAGTGGCCGAGTCGAAATTTTTCTTGATTCCCGTTGTTCAATCGAAAAGTGATGTATGGAAAGTGCCCCTCATTTTTGGTAATAAACAAGCGAGGGGTAGATTACTCTTTTTGATTAACATGATTAACAAGTGATTAACGTGATTAACCACTGATTAACAAGCGATTAACCATTGATTAACAAGTGTTTTAAAACGTCAAACAGCGTAAGTCAGCTACTTATCGCCATTTTTCAGTGAATGAAAGTCAGTCATGCTGGTTAATCACGGTTAATCAACGTTTTAATTTTTGGTTAATCAGAGTAAGCGACCCCTCGTAAACAAGTCATCCTTACGTCATTTTGTCCAAAAACTTCAAATTTGACCGTTATTTTGGGTTATGTTGACTCGACCACTCATTATCGGTAGAGCGTGTGTTGCTTATATTGAGGCTATTAAGAACCATCGATGCTTTTTCCTAGCACAACACCCAACAAACGGCCTGAAAACTGTCGAGTTATTTCATAGATAGAGGCATTTAACATAAAAGCTATTGATAGGTATCGCAAGTATCAGGCTTCATGCGGAGTGTGTCTTTGATAATACATTGATGGCTCTTAAACCATGACACGTAATCAATACATGATCCTAGAACGTCCATTTCAATATGTCAAGTCTGATAAGTAACTATGTTCTCTGCTTGGTCAACATAAATAAACCTTCTCATTGTATCAAGAAGAAAATATGCTCAAATGTCTTTATTTCTTTACCACATGGTGGATTACTGAAATGCTTTTGCTCAGAGTCTTACATATTTTATGGTCTTCGATAACATAAAAATGGAAGACATTGGACTCACAAGATTATGTTTAGAAGACAGTGTCGAAACTATTTGCCATTTATAACAAATAGACAAAAATTCCAATTTTTTTTCATTCGAGTTTTTGTATTCGTCAAGATACCTTTGAGCAATTAAATCATTTGCCAAAAAAAAAGTTATTTCGAAATCTGAGAGTATCAATCTACACTTCACCTTTCGTAATAACTTTCTTTAAAATTTAATTTAATCAAATTATGACTGAATTTTATTAGGTCATTTCATGCGTTGTTATTCGTTGCGATTGATATAGCACAATTACACCTTTTACCACTCATGATATGAATTTTTAATCGGTAAGACGCATATTATGTGATAACCTACCGAAATTATAACTTATGAAAAGCACAACAAAAAATTATTTATTTAAGAAATGCATTGTATAACAGTGGCACCGGCACGGGCATCAAGCTAAGTATCAATTTAAAATGTGAGCTGTCAGTTGTCAACTTAATACCTCTTTGCATTGATTTTAATGACTAATATTTCAATTTCATATTTGTTTAAGTTAAAGCCTCTTAAAACATAATAGAGTCCCGTACGAGTAGCTTGAAATATGTAGCTAGGTTAGAAGCTAGGAAGCTAGGTTCAAACTGCTCTGCAACACTGCATCTTTAAATCATTCCATTTGAACTCTTCTCTTGTTGAAATTGCTTACAGCAATTGCGATAGTCCCGAACAAATTAAACTCTGAAAAAGAATCCACCAAATCAAGCGAAATTTATTCGAGATATGTGCGAAAAAGCTCTCATTTCCAAAATGAGAGCTGATGTCCATTTTCTCAGGTCACCACAAACAGTATTACAGCTCTACGGTCTCTTAAACTAAAAAAATCATGAAAATCGGATGAAATTTACTCGAGATATTGACAAAAAGCTCACGGTCGAGTACCGAGTAGCTCATCTTAGCCTCACTCTATCGGCACCTAACTTTCGAGCCCGCGATTTGATTTTGACATAATTTTTTCTCCTGGATTGATATTACAATCAACTCTCTCTATAATGAACTTTCAAGGGAGTCAACGTTCCATAAAATGAACGTAAATTTGTAAGGCATGACACATGGACGAAAAATTTGAGTTTCTTTACTGCGATGGAAATTTATTGAGAATGACTTACTTAGCGTAAAACTTTATTTTCTATCAATATCACGTTTTGTTTAGTCTCAAGAATGAAAAAATGTCAATATTTCGGGTTAATTGTAGAGGATGTTCATTATATAGAAACTTCATTATAGAGAGAGTTGACTGTATCAATACCTTTCATTTGCACCATCAATGAACCTTCTGCCGCGAGCAATACCACCGGTAATATTATGCTAGAATCCTCACCTCGACCTCGAAAATAACACTAATTTGATCATATCGCTGGATGGGCTCGACCGATTTTGCTCATCTTCGAACTTAGCCTGGCTTTTTTTAAATTACAAATCGAGAGAAAAAAGTCCCATCGAGATTGATTTCGTTTCTCTAAAGTTATCCTCTATTCACGGACAGACATTTTTATTGCTGACTTGGCATGTAGATGTAGGGGTGACCACAGACGGTTTAGTCTCACTTAGCGATTCAAATTCGACGTTTTATAAACGTAAGAGTGAAATCATAAGTCCCACGGACTTCGTACGGGTCTGAAAAGACCGACTTAAAGTCGGCGACTTTATATAGTGGCTTATGTAGTGACCAGGCTTCCGACACTGAATCAGTTTTTAAGCTATACGATTTTGCTATGTTCGTTGACAGTAGAATAGACGTGAATATTCGAATATTTGACGAAAATGAATTTTTTGAAAATAAGATTTTTTCAAAAAGCGCAAGCTTACACTTCACGACGGGGCATTATTACCTCTACAGTAGTATCGTTGAGTAAAGGGCATCACTCTCACATTGCAAATTGAAGACCCGACGTGGTTTTTCACTTAATATTCTACGTAAATATTAAGCACCTCAAATAGTAAAGATGACATGAAGAATTCGCTAGGGCGTTTTAATTTGGACCTGTGACACGCGAAAAATTATACTCAAATTAATATGTAAAATTGGTTATGCAAATTGCTTTCATCAATTGGCGCGTTTAATTCAATTATTTACTTGTATCAAATTAAACTATAAAAATTAGTTTAGATATGTGGCAGTCCATGACGTTGTCCCGTGACTAACAAACTTCACACTGAAATAACTCGAATTCCATTGATCTTTCCTTAGAGCATGTTTGATTCATTCGAAAGAGGATCACTAATAAACCAGATAAAGTTTCATCAAGGTTGCTCTAAGGAAAGTATCACCAATTCCGAGTTATTTCAAGACCCAGCATGTTAGTCACAGGAGGAGGTCGTGGAATTAGCCACATATGAATGAGACGGAAATTCTATACGTAAGTCGTATAAGTAATTTAGCAATGACATAGAATCGATATATTATCGATAGCAAAACAGCCCGCAAGTCCATGACATTCAAGATAGATTTTGAATATTCCCAAAAATGGATGTATGCAACTGGATGGATTTATTTGGTGTTCAGAATTGCGCGACACCTACTAAATTTGAAGAGGTTCTTTTGGGTGACATCATTTTATAGAAATGAAACTGTTGAGGAACTGTAATAGATCAACCAGTAGTTTCCTTGTCAAAAGATTGAAACAAGTCCTTCTCTTGCGGCTTAAGTATTCTTCTCAGCTAGCATTCACATCTAAACTTCTAAGACTGCTTCATACTCAGAAGAACATTAGAATAGTATCGAAGTGCTGTCAGAAAGTTAACCGGATATTCTTTACACTTAACGATCCGAACTTAACAGCACAATACCTCCTAGGGGGTTTTCAAAATTTATTTTCCCATTCGGATATTCAAAGTAGTATAGGGCTCAATATTATGAAGACAGTAGAAAGAAGTACAGACGGCGATTCACATCGTCCAAAATTATAAGTTTCGTTTTCGTTTCTTTTTTTAAATTGAAAAACTGTATTTGGTGTGTTTTCGAAGAAGTGAAATCAATTTGATATTAAAATGAGCAATGACTATTCGCTTCTTTATACGATTGGTGATTGAATTTTTTACATATTTTTGGTTGAATTATATGCGGTGCCACAATTACGTATAATTTATCTGATGCCTGAAAGTGTAGTGAAATTGGTTCACAAACCAAACGTGAATTGACTCCATTGACCCCAAATGATATACAGAACTGACTTAAAAGACCGGGAAGGGCACGATAGATGCGATACTTTGAGACAAAATTAGTAAATTTTTCCCTAAATAGAGTATTGAATCTAGAGAGTGTGCAATACAATTTTTGACAATGTAAGAAAATTTGGGAAGAAAACTTCTATTGGTCAGCTGTCAACTATAAAAACTATTATCACTTTTGCTTGGAGTGCGTCGACCACTGTCCGAATGCGTGGGATATAAACCAACTCGTCAAAATTAACACTTACAGAAGTGTTCATGATGCGCAAATAATGTAGAAGTATTATTTTACACAGTCGCATACCAACATGATTTTCAACCATCTGTGGAGTGTGGGGTCACCCCTCAAACCAACAAATTGCAGTTTGTTAGAGGCGTGCGGATCGCCCGAATCTTCTCCGCAGCCCGATTTTCAAGCCCGTACCGAACTGGTTCTGGTCTGTCGGGTTTCTTATTCAGTCGGGCCGAGTCTGGTCGGATTTCAACTGAAAATGTGTGTCAGGCATAACATGACAATGCCTTGATGAAATGACCCACTGGGTCATTGACCCAAATATTGAAAAATTGCGCGAAATCATTTCTAAGTTGATAGAAATTTTATCGTAAAACAACAACAAAACAGCAGCACATTTTATGTGTGAAAACGGAATCAAAAATGCACCGAAGATAGAATAGCCTGGTTTCTAGAACCGTACAAAAAGCCATGGTGTGTTTTAAATCGTTCTCACCGGGTCATAATCTTCAAATAGATCAATTCAGTGAAACTTATCTTGACATCTTTTCTCTTCCTCCTTGGTGACCTCATACAAGAAAATGTTCGTTTGAAATTCTCATATTTTTCACCGCAATCAAAATCGTGAAAGCGGATGGAAAAAACATAAGGGGGACCCGTACGAGTAAAGGACGTCATATAGTTAGGTTTCTATGGAACTAAATTTACGAAATTCGGATGAAGTTTACTCGAAATCAAGCAAAAAACACTAAAATCCAAAATGGCGGGTGGCGGCCATTTTCTCAGGCTACCGAAAACGGTGTTAGCACTTCTCGGTCGTCTTTACCTTTCGAACAAAAAAAGGATCATGAAAATCGGATGAAATTTGCTCGAGATATCGACAAAAAACTTCATCTGCACTGTACGGCCGAGTAGCTCAAACTAACCCCACTCTATGGGCTCTTACTCCCGAGCCCAAAATCCGATTTTGACAAACTTTTTTTGGATCGGTGTAATCAATAGCTTTCATTTGGACCTTCTATTAACCTTCAGCGAGCAATACCGCTGGTAATATATGCGATAAATGTTGACCAGACCTCGAAAATAGCACTATTTCGACCATAACTTCGGATAGGCTCGACCGATTTTGCTTAGAATGGCTTCTTCGATAAAAAAAATCGAGGAGAAGAAGTCACATTAAGATTGATTTCGTTTTACTCAAATTATCCTGATGACAGAAATACCGACAGACCGACGGACATTTTTTTAATTGCTGATTTGGCATCTAGTGGTGACCCCAGAAGGTTTGCCATTACTAAGTGATTCGAAAGCGACGTGTTACAAACATAAGAGTAAAGGCATGAGACCCTCGTACTTCTTGCGTGTCTAATCATGGTTTTTCAACAATATTTTTAGAAGCGTCCGATGCGTCACCCTACCCATCGAAGGAACATTTTTTTCTTATGACACAAGAAATAGAAATCCTTTGGGAAAAACCGTTCCCATTTTTTCAATTAAAACGTTTCAACTCACATCGTGTAACCTACAGATATATCTTTTGAAGGGTCTGAGTGCGTAAACTTAGAGTTGCATTATTTTGCTTGTGTGGTTAGATCCCTCTGCTTCGGCTCGAGCTGCAAACACCACACTTGGCAAAATAAAAAGTTCTGAACAATTATCATAGCATCTTACCAACACTGCATTCTAGTACTAATTTAAAATGTCTAATTTTACTTTCGAAAAGCTGTAGTTAAGGTCTCGTCACGTCTTGACAGCGTATAGAATTAAGAACCAAACGTTAAGACTGTATCTAATTATTAATTTCCGCAACTTAGACCCGGCCATGGACGAATATCGAGTGTTCCATTTTCCCATAATTATCGTCGTAATTCCAATTTTTTACCTGCTTGTGGTGCTGAAATGGCTTCCTGACTATATGAAAAATAGACCGGCCTATGACTTAAAGGGAGTTATACTTTTTTACAATGCAACACAAATATACTTCAATGTCTACTTGATTGTTCAAGTAAGTAAACTTGTTAGTAAGCTATCATTTTACATAACTAGGGTTGAAAAGTCCAGTTTTTGTGTGAAGTTTTTTATTCGACGCAAAGCCGAGGTTATTCAACATAACCCGAAAACGTGACTTCTCAATTTTATGCTGAGTTATGTAAACGAACATTACATGCTAAGGTCGTCGCAGTTTGGTACTGACTTGCGACCCGCAGACATTTTTAAATTAAAGAAAATGACTTGAAATGACGTAACTCTTCTCTACCTCAGGGATTACCTCAAATGTTAAAGAAAAACTACTTTGAGATGAGAGTTGAACCATTCGAGGGTATTCTGGGATACTACTATTTCTTACTAAAAATTTACGACCTATTTGAGACGTTGATTTTTGTGTTGCGAAAGAAACAAAATCAGGTGTCATTCTTGCACGTGTACCACCACATCATGGTCCTAACGTTCGTTTATTTCACAATGAGAGCTGTGCCAGGTAATATCTGAAATTGTGTTTCTTTTCCCTCAACTTTGTTCAAATCACTGTCCAACGTTTTATAAGGTGGTCATAATGTCACTTACGGATTGATAAACACCACAGTTCATGCGCTGATGTATTGTTACTATTTGCTGGCTGCTTATGATTCAAAAATAACTTGGCTCTTTAAATGGAAGAAAGTCATTACCCAAATTCAGTTGGTAAGTGATTGGCGAAGAAAAGTAACTTATGATTACAGTCCCAGTACCTTACATTTTAACAAATGAGGCACATCACGTATCACACATCCACACATGGTCACTCCGAAAATGGTAGTAGGTGTAGGTGAATTTTTGTTTGAAATCCTCCATACTATTGTCAGCTGTGGGGTGTAACCCGCGTGCCTCTATCGAGGTGACCTCCACAACATCACCAATTTTTGTTGGATTTGGAAAGGAAAGCCGCGAGTTTTTTGAAGATTTTGTTTTCTTCTTTTCATTTCAATAGTCTCAGGGTGCGCGTGCGGCCCAAAGTTCATAAATCTCATAATCGTCGCAAACAAAGTCTTCACTACAAATGGACTACAACTGCAAGTCACTGCCAGGTTGTAATTGTTTTCTTTTATTTACAGATTCAATTTGTAATCCTCATTATTCACTATTCTTGGCCACTGTATTATGGACATTGCTGTGTATCACAAACGCAATGTGTACTTAACGTCATTCAAGCTACAGTTATGCTTGCTCTTTTTGGTAACTTTTATATCAAGAACTACATCAAAAAGAAAAAATAAAAAGTTGAATAAAGATGTAGACGTTCAGCTATATTTCTCTCTTTAAAAATGGCTTTTTCGTAATATAGGACTATTGGACATATGTTGCGAAATACAGCACTTATTGACAATTGTTGTGAAGTAAAAGTGGTAGTAGTAGCGAATCAAACCAATCATACATGAGAGGATACGGCTATAGCATAGCACTTTACCCTGAAGCACTAACTATACAGATTGAAGTCTACCGCAATCACAGTAGACTAGGCGTTTCTTTCGTACATACAGAAGGCATCCTTTCGTTGCTTTAGCTAAATTTGACATCTCGCATTTGAGTGTGGATGCTTGAAGTGCTATGGCACGTATATATAGTGCATCAGAGTGCTATGGCTATGTAACATTGTCCTCTTATCCATATTCATACTGAATGGATGTTAATGTTTTTTACACAAAATACTTTACTTATCAACTGTAAGCCAGCACAAAACATCCGAGTATAAGAGAAGTGAATGTTTTGTAAATGTAGTTCTGGACAAACAGGTTTGTATGAAAATACGACGCATTTCCAAACATCTATGTCTGTTAAAAGTGACGTTGATTTTATATAATTCATAAAAAGAAGCAACAAAGACATTCTGAAATCATCTCAAACAACTTCAAGTACCCGAAAATGGTAATGAGGAATCTCGCGCCAGCACCATTCACAATGATACACAAAGTGACATTTTCCTTATACAAAATGTGTCAT
>JANTFA010158483.1:0-10551 GCA_026413405.1 Phytosciara flavipes
TCTAATATGAGGTATAGGTATAGAGAAATGGTGTAGGGTAAAGACGTGTAAGTCATAAAGTTACAAACGCCCGTTTGCGTTGCCAAATAAACGGATTAGGGTGCATCGAAATGGAAAATGGAAATTTTTAATCGTCTCACTCACCACCCATTTTTTCATTTACAGAAGCTGCGAGTTTGACACTTGCTGAGTTGGAACGCCAAAATGTCAGGTGAAGGTCATTTTTATGGTAACAACCCTTGATGGGTCAGAGGCGAGATCATTGCTGATTGTGGTTCTACCTATTTCAGTTTCTTTCATTACCGAAAGTTTTTACTGTGCCAGTGGTAAGCTGCGCGACAAACCAAAGTTGAGTGCCATCTATGTACATAGGAGCGAAACAACAGGGGTGTAGAATGCCAGCGTCTCCCAACAATATATTTGCCGGCAAGCCGTGTGAAAGCTTTTTCCACCAACTACCACAGACTCGAACCAATTCAGTCAGCTGGGTTTTCTATATGTACGTCTGAGAATCGGTTTTTTTTCAGCCACAATCGGGAATCGAACTCTCGCATTGGCAACTTAAATCGTTTAGTGAAAAGCAAACGAGTTAATCACTAGGCCATTGAGTTGTTACTCAGTAAGCGGTATGACCATCTGAAAACATAATAGATTCTTGGTTGTGAAGGACATATGAGTTCGCATTAATTCCACTGAAGTTGGATGACTGAAACTTTTATTGAAATAACAACGCAGCGACACATGCTCAGCGAGTTAGTGTCGCTGTATCAGCACGACCTAATTCGTACACTTGTACAATTAAAAAATTTTGTTGGCTATTTTGTCATCGGAATCGATTGAACAAGCTGTTTCAATTCCATGTTAAATGGAATAGAGTTTCACGAAATCGCTTATCTTATTACTCGGGCCAAGGAGGTTCAGTGGAGGTCGTGTTACTATAATGTTGTTATGCATAATATTTTTGTCGATTATATTATTGTGGGGTAGACTGTAATTAAAGTGGAATGAATGGTAGAACCGAAATTTTTCCTTTATTTACTTGCCTATTGTTTTCAATGTAAACAAACAGTAACTTGAGTTTAGTGGATTGTTGGAATTCATTAATCATTAATCATTAATCAATTGGTCTGCGTCTAACGACGCCGGAGCGACTAGTTTTTCTTTTATTAATCACATTAATTAACAAACTGGTCTTGAGTGGACATCATTCGATGTGTCTTGGAAAATTGATTCTATAAGAATATAACTTCCAAATCGATATACACAAATTGACAGGTACAAATTAAAGTCACTGGAGAATTCAATAAAACTTTTTTCTTTCCCCGCTCATAACAAATCACTTACACGTTATATTGCTTGCTTTCTCGCAATATAACCAATGGAATGAACTTCCTCGAAGTTGTGTATTAAAAATTGTTGAACACAAACCCTCGCCCAACCCAACAAACGAGACACTCAATAAAAAGTACGAAATATGAAACTCCATCCATTATTTCCTTTCAACATAATAAATGTAAAACTTTCCCCATGAATCCCAAAAGTTAAGTTTACATCATAAAATTTCAGAAGCATCAATAAAAAATCAAATAATTTTTATTTGCATTCATCATTTGAAAGCGACCAAAAACATTACATCCATGGTTGGTAGCAGAGAAGAAGAAGAAAAAACACACTGGGACTGCCATATAGAAGAACAAAAACCCTAAGGGGTTGACGAGAAGAAGAAGAAGAAGAAGAAAAATAAAATAAAATAAAAAGTTGAAATTAACTTTCATTTTGTATGGCAGAAAGTAGAAATGTGTATGGCTTATTATACACAACATCCGTACAGTCGGGGTATATATTCACCGGAAAACTACCACGGAAAAAATATTATGTTCATCAAGAAATCAAATTTACTTTTTATTTCCCTTAAATTATGCATCGCAACAACGAGAAAAAAAAGTTTCGGATTTTTATTTGTTACTGAGTATTGTTATTGGATTTTTAAAATTGATTTTTGGGAGTGTGCTTCAATTTTTCAATTAAAAATAATTTCCACTTTATTTGGAGGTAAAAGTTCAACATTGGCAGTCACGACATAATTCAATAGGAACAAAAGCACCGAAAAATTCACATTTTTCAACGGGCGGGAGATGGATGTCTTCCGAAACTTTTCATGCTCTATATCCATCCAATTTATCCCCAAAAATTCCAGTTGCCCGTTTCTACAACAGAGCATTCCCACTCATTCGTAGGTTTCCGAATTCAAAAAAATAACCAGTGAGCAGGCGACTGAGTTCTCATCGCGTTAAAAAAAATGACTGGAGCGTGAAAAGATTGATGATAACGGAAATCACTCTAGAATATGCGTTAAAAAACGCAGACCTACGCCTCTAGCAATAATTTTGAATTACCAGTTAACTCCGACATGGTACATCCAAGCAATTAGTGGCTTTCATGGATGACGTTGACCTGGTCGGGAAGGGAATAGTCGAAATCAACGAAATGTTTGTCCAAATTATGAAGAAATCAACCTCATTTGGGCTTAAGATCAATGAGAATGAAACGAAATATTTTACCCTAGACAGAAAACATGGATCTTTTTTCGGTCAAAACAATATGATTGATGAGTTTAACTTCGAAGTCGTCCAGTCATTCAGATATCTACGCTCGATTGTAAATGTTGGTAAAGATATTAATGAAGAAATGAGAAGAAGATTTACATAAGGGAACAAGGGATTTACACAAATCTTCGCCTGCATATGTCTGCGAAACATGGTCCTCAACGCAAAGACAAGAATCGATGCTTGAGTGAAGTACTGAGATCGATTTGTGGACCAATAAACGAACAAGGAAGATGGAGCTTAAGAACGAAAAGGGACCTGACCGAAATATTTGGGAAAGACACAATTTCCGTAGCACTCAAATCAACACGACTACGATCAATGGACGGAACACATATCTCGCATGGATCATAGCCGAATGACGAAGAAAGCCTTAGATCGAGAGAAGAACCCCGGAAGAGAGGGTTGAAAGGTGTGGAAGAAGATTCGCGAAATTTAGGAGTCAGTCAATGGATCAGTTTGACCTTGGATATACCAAGGTGTAGACAAGTTGTGGAGTCAGCCAAAAGCTTGAGTTAGTGCATCAGCTAGGTGAGTAAGTAGCTAACTTCGACTAGATTTTCAAGAGTTTGAGGCATTAGAAGTAGGTCCCATCTAATACCTGAACCAATGATTCTTCTTTGAGTCTCGAGTTCCAAGTCTTAAATTTTGCAATGCAACAGACAACAGAGCATCATTACAGAAACCTTAAGGTAATTTTACGTGGTAGTATTATGGTGTACATTGAAGTCCGTTGAAACTAATCGAGACCCAAAAACAACAAGCAGAACAAAGAATGTCAATAAATACAAGACACAACACAGACAATCCGCAGACAATCGAATATTCAAAACATTCGGATCCATTCCGAGCATATCAAATAAATTGTTTTAGACATTTCTTTGATTGCAAGTGGAGAAAAATGTCGGTGTTTTAGTTTAACTCACTGGGAGAGTATATAATATCCGATCCCGGTTTTTGTTGTGCAAGAAAATGGATATAACGCAACACGGGAATCATTGATCTTTAAAAACATGTGGCTGTTACAGACCGGTACAAATTGGAATGGAAATCTTTTGCAAAACTTTAAATGCTTTAACATTTGTCTGAGAAGAAATTGTGAGTAGAAATCGCTTGTTCTCTTTGATAATTAGTTTGAATCTGAATTTAAAGAAAATTCTTGTTAGTTGATGTTCTCGGTGCTTTTTAAATAGCTCTCTATAAACAAGTTGTGGTCATGATACTCAATCCCCGATTCCAGAAATTTTCATTCTAAATTAACGAATCCTACAGTAGCGTTTCCCACCCTATGTTAAAAACGACCGTCGTTGTTTTTCCTTTTATATTTCTTCCCGGAACGACAACAATTAATTATTCATTATGAAAAGTGTCCATGGCTTTTCCGTCTTCTTCTCTTTTTTTCGGCTAAATGTAATTGCTGTATACCTTGTTAAAAACAAATGCATTAGAGTTTTGCCATATGGTCTTTTAGTGGACGGTTGACACAGTCGTTGGAATGCTAGTAACTGCTTTTACTTGAAATGGAAAAAGAAACAGCATTACGAGAAATTCCGAGCCATTAGTACGAAAAGCAAAGTGAATTTAATAAATTAAAAATACTTTTCCTCTTACCAATTTTCCGAAAATTACTTCTTTTCAATTTTGAAAATATTTACCGTCTAATGAAGATTTGTTTAAGTAAGGAAGGAAGAGAAAAAAAATATCCAAAGATGAGATTCTCCATATATAATAAGGAAAGTCAACAATGTGTTCTACCTTTCTCTGGCATTTAAATACCATTCACCGTTTATGCGAAAGAAAGAAAGAGGCTAATATCTAAACCATAATGATTTCGGACGGTTTTATTTTTGTATTTTTTTTCCTCTCGCATTTCCCTCGATGTGAAAAAGTCAGTCCGGAAATTCTAGCGTAAATTATTTATACATTTAAATGGATTCCATTAGACGGGAAGACGGTAAAAAATAAACGAAATTACTATCAAAGAGAAGAAGTAACTGTACGCCAGCATTGGAGTTATACACTCCCGTTTAGTAAGAGTCACTGAATAAATTCCGGCAGCAATTAATTTTGGAAAAATGATTTTTCAATTACAACATTTCGGTACTCGACTCGCAATATTATAGCAATATCATTCACAGACTTTATGCTACATCATTACCTGAACCGGTGTGTACCGCGCCGCAACACTCTCAAACGCTACGGTATACTTTTCTTTCAATTCCCAATATAAATTACAAACTTCTCTGTGTGTGCAAACTGAAAATAAGTTTTTAAGTTCAAAACATTGTTAAATCAGTCTGCGATCAATATTCAATAAAGAAAACTGTTCGTTAGTTTCGTAGACGGTTGGTTTCCTTGGTATGTGTGGAAGTGAAATTGTATAGATGTAGGTTAAACGGTACAGTCGGTAATTAAATATTAATGCGGAAGTTTTAACTGCAACTATTTTGACGTCTGAGTTTCTCGTTTCGCTTCCGGTAAAATGTTTGTTTATATAGAACTAATTGATTATTTACAGACACGAAACTACCATACCCCCGTTCTACGTATATATGCGATGTGCATACAATAACAGGGTGCAATTGATAAATTGCTTTCATTTACAGCCAAAGACTTCAAGATAAGTGCAACATCTTGCGTCAGCTGTTTTTCAGCTGGTCAACTCACACAAGTAAAAGTGTCTATGGTTGAAGCTCACTTCAGACTCGAAAAGAACGTCATTTTAACAATAGTGCACATGTTAGAGCACGTCTAGTAAAACATGTTTTACGTGTTATGCACCCCGTGGTATCCATAAGCGCTATTGTTAACATATATTTCGCAATTCCGGGCCATAATCATCACCTTCCCATGCAATGTCGTTTGAGAGGCTCTAATTTCACTAGTGCGTTTTCAACTTTTTCCGCACGCTATAGAGTCTATCACCTTGAAGAAAGACCAATATTCATAAATAAAAATGTTGCAAAGACCTTGAACCTTCACCACCAAAATGTTTCTGGATACCAAGCAGCGTCCGTAGCTAGTAGGCCACTGAGTCACATAATTGTACAGAACGTATTGTTGAAGTGTATACACTAAGCATTGACTACTTGATTTTATTTAGCGCGTCTGTTTACATCACATGTTATTCTGTATATGGTAGCACAGGTTGCTTGATCGTTCATTTGAAAGACTTTGGCTGTGTGTTTTTGTTTAAAAGGTATTGGAAATCAGAGGATTCTTTCCTAGGTTGTTCATATAATTTAACGAACGAAAACATTTTCTCAGATTAAAAACTTGAGAACTGGGCTTGAGAGTGGAATTGGAATATAGAAGACTCTCAACGAGAAAAAACAATTCCCGATATTCTTGTTAATGCATCGGCAATTTCACCGCATTAAAATATTCTCGAAATAAAACTGTTGAGCCCTGACACACTGTTGGTGTTTGTGTAAAATTAGAATGATAATTTATGTAGAACGAGCTTAATGAAACCTTTTTACCCGGGCACCATAAATTCTTATTGAAATCAAAAGGTGGAAAACAAAAATTTTATCTTCGTGTCGCCCTTTATTGTTTTAATCTTTCCCTATATCCATCTTACTACAACGAAGTCCTTCCACCTAAGTAAAATAAACATTACGCCCCAAAGAAGGGCACCGCGTGCGGAATGATAAAAGGGTTAACTAATGCATTACGTAATTCTTATAGAAAAGATTGAACTGTCCTTTTAGGTGCCATTCACAAATTACAAATTTGAGACCCCCCCTCGCATGCCAAAAAAATGTATAGACAGAATTTCAGAAATATCTGAAGCGTACGCTTTCGTCAGACGTCAGACACCCTCCCGCTGTAAAGCGTGAGTAATTTATGAATGTCCCCTTAGCTGTGAATCAGCAACAGATAGGACGAAGTTGGCCAGCAATCACATCGGAAGCACATTGAAATTCAGATATTTCGTTAATTATTCGACGCGTCGACCTAAAATCTGAAGAAAAGTTTTAACATACGCTTTGGACGTCACGTTCTTGAATAAATACAAATGAAAACAATGTAACAAAGGCCAGCTGTGGAGGATCTCTGTTCTGTGAACAAAGTTTGACTTATTTTTTTACAAATGCAGTAAACTTAAAGTTTTCTTTTGTTTTATCTGGATAATCTCGGAAATATTTATGGGCGCAAATAACTTGAAATAGAGCTCGGTGCACAGTAGATTTTCTTTAAATTATATTAAAGTAAAGAGAAAAAAAAACTTGGAAAAGAAGGATGGTGGACGTTAAGACACTCTTAAGACAAGTCAGCTGTGCAATTTATTCAATTTCGGATGGAGCAACAATGAAGTCACCCCAAATGTTCATCCGCTTCCTTATTAAATAAGCAACTCATTCTGTCGCTAAGCCATAAACTTATTTTCTTTACTGCAGAACGCATTCAACCGACGACAATATCAATTTACCCTTCCTTACGTACAACAATATAACATTTACGTAAACTTTATGGAACTTTAAAAGCGACTAATATTGTCATACGAAAAAGGCTGATTCATAAAACCATGTAATGTCTTTCATCATTGGTTTTAATGTGTTTTATTAAAAATAAAGCAAACATATTAAGCACCGTCAGACCCATAAGAACGGCAGTAATGTAACTATTTAAGCTGTGCGATAGTACAAACAATTTTATATTGCCACACATTATGCAAAACTCTTTTAGAGTCAAAGTTTTTCTTAATGGAAAAGTTTTTTTTTGCTTTCTCTCAAAATTCACGATCGACTACTATACTACGACGACGAGGACGACGATGAACAACATGTTCCTTTTTTTATGACTTAAATGTTTTCAACTTTATGAGGCAAACGGACGAGAGAATGTGCTTGCATTTTGTTCCTCTTCTTCCTGCTTTTTCAGACTAGATATATATATTCCGTTAGCCAAGCGTATCTTTGTAACTCAAATACCGAAAATGAAGCAACAAAAACAAAAACCTCATTAACATTATGTTTAAAATGAAAGAAGAAGAAGAACTACAACAACAACAGCAACTTTGAGTGTCTTTCAAGATTAATTTAATTTAATGGTAATCTATTCCAACAAAAAACTATATAATTTAAGTAGAAAACATGCAAGCTATCAGCTACCACAAAAAAATCAATTAAAATTATTTTCGTAATTAGTTTTCCACTTCAATACGGCTCCCGATGGAGGTACCACCTTTCTATTTTTTGTGTGTGTGTAGTGTTAATATACATTTCTATGTATGGTAATCACTTGAAAGTTGATAAAAAAAAACTTCCTTCATGCAGGCGAACTCAAAGTACATTCGTGTGAAAGTAAAGTTTTTTTCTCCCTACATATTGAGTCATTTTCTGTGGAAAAAGAAATGGTTTTTGTTGGTGCTTTTTCTACAGTCAGTTTAAATTACCAAGTGGCACAATTTGGTTTTTGAATAGATCTTACAACTCTTTCAGACCCACATATTTTGACAGCTAAAAATATATTTTTTTGTCACAGACTCGTAAAGACTTCGAAAGGCGCAAAATTTAAAACAAAGTTGAAATCGAAGAGAAAATTGGAATTTCGGTGAATTTTAGGTGAATGTGTGCATGTTCATTTTGACATCCTTCTGCAGGCGGTAGGATTGTGTGTCGTCAAAATAGTTCATTCCATTTTTTAACAACACAACACCGTCAACAGGTTTTCGCCCCCTGACTGAATAACATTTACAAACGAGCACAGTACACGAATTTATTCGAAGAGAGTTAGTTAGTTCGTTAGGAGTGAGTTCGTTTAGCAGAGAGTTCGTTTTAGAGATAGAGTTCGTTAGGAGAGAGAGTTATTTGAGCTCAGATATTTTGTATACAGAATTCATCGTGTATGGGTGACGTCATACATGTCGTTCTTCTGTGTACGGTTCGTTGAGAGCACCAAACACCTCAACTACCCAGATTTTAAATCTTGGGTACGTCTAGGAACGTTACTTTTGTACTATGCATTGAAGAAAAATACTTTGCAGAATTTGTCCCTCATCGGGATTGAACCCGCGTTTTCTTGGTGGGAGGCTAGTACGTTACCACTGAGCCAACCCGTTCCCAATTTTAGGTTACATTAAAACTAGCCTGATGACATCGTTGCATGTCAATGTTACTGACAATTACAGGAGTAAGAAAATAAGTGACAAACGCAGTGATTTTGGAAAACGCAGTGATTGTGAAAAACGCAGTCGAGTTTTTTTTAAATTATACGCCGTAAGACGTCCCTTGAGAGATAAGTCCTCTGGCTCGTCCACAAATTCTATAGGACAAACGGTAAAATGCAAACTGACCGGCAAATCTGCCAAACGACCGGTTATTTTACGTCACGTCTAATCTTCGGGCAATGATAATTATTAGAAACCTCAAAACTGAACTAAAACACAAAATCTTGGAAATGAACGAATTCCGAATATAAATCAAAATCAAGAAACCGAAAATGAGTTCTGGTTTTACTTTAACCGTCAAAAGCATTGGATGACAACAATTCGGAGCGGTTCGAAATCGTGAAACAACCAAGAAATTAATTATCAAACGCTTATATCGTCCCGAGTGAGCTTAGACATGAAGAAATTGTAGAGTTGCACATACGGAAAACGACAAACTAAAATTTTCTTCCTTTCTTGAATTTCTGGTCTGTTTTAAATTGAAGTAACCTTCTAGTCTCTGTAAGTCTGTGGCAGGCAATGTCAACAGAACAATGTCCACCAAAAACAGAATTTCAGAGCTGTCAAATGTAAGGGTAAAAAAAACTTGGTTCTGTAAATAGTGTTCGTTCGTTAAAATTCTTCTCTGTACAAAATATAATATCGCACGAGACTGTTCCAACAAATGAATATAGTTTTTGGTTTTTCGTGTGTGTGTGTGCATTATCGGTCTCGCTATTGTGATTACAATATACGTTCATTCTTTACCCAATTTTCTAACAACCAAGTAAATTGTGCTATATTTGAAATAAGTGTACACTGGCAACGAGTGCAGCGTGCATATTTTATTTAACGACCTTATTCAGGGTGTATAAAATCCGAATGAGTTTGAAATTCTTAGACTAATCTGGTTCGACGGCATGGATTAATGGTGTTGAAAATATTTGGATATATAGGAACGGAGAGGTTGAATTTTTTTTTTCAAATTTTAATTTGTAATTAGAAGTTGTAACATGCAACGTTCTTATGAAAACAAGGATTTAGAACAATTTAATTGGAATGGAAAGTTTATTGGCGATTAAAAGCTAATGAAGTGCATGCTTTTAACGGATACAGCATTTAAAAACGGTAAAGATCGAGGCGAACGATCAAAACTTAGATTAAATGGTAGAAACAAACAACTACTATGATGCTACTGACCGTTGCTGCATCTTGTGAAGTGATTTTTCATTATTTCAGTGTAATTGAGGGTGTCAAGGTGGAAAGGGGCTGGATCACTCAATACAATTTGGATTTTTTTTTTCATGCATTTGAAGGTGCAGAATCATTTCGCGGTTTAGAAATTGTTTTCCTTAGCTTGAGACTATTTGAATTACTTTTCATCTAGCAGCACCAAGTGTTCGATAAAATGATCTTTTACTTCATTTGTTTCAACAAATTTTTCACTATTTAAAACCACCTTGACTGAGTGGTTTGTTGATAATATTTTTGGCATTGATTTCGATAACAGACGAGATCATAAAGGCACGGCGGCTCCCTGTGCAGTCACCTCTCCAAAATCTTCTTAAGAGCTTCAGATTTGTTCATTTTGTTTCGGGTCAGACCCTTTGACTCAACACAAAAAATGTTCACCTGACATTCTGGCAGAATTTGCTGCTTTTAATTCAAAGAGCCCCATAAATAATGTTCAACCTATAAAACGCCATTAAAACATCTACCCATTTTCCATCAGTCTAACAATTGTAACGAATGCGAACGAGTGAATGAATGAATGAATAATATTTAGAAAAA
>JANTFA010158494.1:0-10551 GCA_026413405.1 Phytosciara flavipes
AATTCAGAATTTTTACATGAGCGGCTGTACGTTTCGAAGTTCAAACGAACTTATAGAAAAATCGGTGCATTTTGGAGGCATACCGTAGAACAATTTTTTTGCTTAGAATGACGTTATACGTCGAATAAAAATAACTTGTCAAAACTCCAATCCTCCATTCGAGGAAGAAAAGTCCCATTTCGTTTTACTCAAGCTATCTTGTTCACGGACAGACTGATTTTTTGATTGCTGATTCGGCACCTTTAGACACCCACTAAAGGTTTTCCCTTACTCGGGACTCTAATTCGACGTGTAATTCGACATGAGAAGAGTGAAAGTATTAGACCCTCGTACTTTGTACGGGTCTAAAAATAATGGAAATGAAACTTCCTCTGTGAAATTTACCGGTCCGACGCGAAGCCGATAGTTGAGGTATTTTACTTAACAACTTAAGTTAGAACTCGTGGAACTGAACTCAGTACAAAATATAAAAGCGACAAAGCCGACTTCGTCTTCGTGTAACCTCCAAAGTGCGGAAACAGTATGTCTCACTCGGCAACATCCTGGAACTTTTAGCCCTTTCAAATGACTGTTAGCACGTCCACCCCATACGAGTGCCGCATAACAGAATAGCCGGTCGAAATGAGCTTTTGTGAACCAACAACTTGTTCCTTGAACACAACTTCGACTTTCTTTTGATCACAATCCTAATGCACTTCAGTGCTTTTACACGAGTGTGCTTCGCATGTTCATCGAAAGTCAACTTACGGTCGAGCAGTACACCCTTGTTTAATTGAATGTATTCAGACCAGTAAAGGACGTTACCATCAATGCTGATCTCACGACTTGGTATGAATCTAGCAGCAGGTGGAACGAACACACCACTTTACCTCATTTTTTTTGGGTAAATTATTGAATTATCCTCTCCATTTGAATGACCTGTAGCTAAGGACAAAACCGAAATTAAGTTATTCAACTTTGCCATTTTTTGTGTGTTTTTTCTGTAAAAACCAATCGAATCTATAAACATCATCAGGTCAGGTCTCTCTGGCTGTTTCAATGAAACTAATTTCATATAATTTAATAATAACCAAAGCAATATGCATCATACCAAATCTATAACTACTAATAAAATATTCATTTGCGCAACGTCATTATGTTATGTTCATATTTCTGCGAAGTCATCGCTCAGACATTATTGTTGTGTATGAACATTAATAATCGATGTAGTAATTATAACCGAGAGACTTTGCCATAAAAATTCGGATTTTATTATACACAGACAATAAATAATTTCGAACACATTTCACTAATTTATGCGCTAGTCAGATTATAATGAGAATTAAATGTCGCGATGAAAGAAGAAGAAAAAAACATCACACGGAAGGAATGTGAGCATTCATTTTGGTCAACATCATACTTCAAAGGATTGTCCGGTTCGTTTTTGCATTTCCGGAACAGCAGCACGAAAAGAACAGCACGTATAACTGCTTCCAAATTGTTGTTTTGAAGAGTGAGAGTACTACTTCCTTCGCCTTCGGCTCTGCATCTAACTCTCCCTCATCAAAGCTCAATTGGTTAGGGCATCAGGCCGGCAAGATGAAGATCGTGAGCTCATATCCCACCCGTGTCAATTTTTCATTTCAAGTTACATGTACACAAGCACACTCACTAACAATTCCAAATGTTCACTTCTACATTAATTGTACACCCTGACCCTCATACGTAATGGTCCGTGGCTAAAGCTTTACGTATAAAAATCTCGATGAGTTCTAATTCGATCTTATGTATCTCTGTAGACAATGATGAAATTGTTGATTTTGTTGATTCATATTTCATTTCTATCAAATTGAGGGATAAAGTGGCAGTTCCAATCGTATTATAGAGACCACGACCCATTTCTACAACAATTACCTTACTAAATGATATCGAGATTACACCTCAATCCCTCAACTATCCGTTCAGACTGGAGACATTCAATTCCCTAGTCGGTTACCGTCCCGTTTTATTACACGCAACTAAAATAATACACCGGCTGCCAGCATATTATCTACGTACCGGTGGTGGACAATTTAGCAACAAGTTTTATTGCAAACATGTTGTTAAAAGTTTGTGTTAATACACACTTACGTGCGACCTGACACTTAGTTATTTGTTGAAGCAGTGTGAGAAACTAGTCAATTTCAAGTTCAAGTTCAAGTTCAAAATTTTTAGCCGCACATAGATCGAAAATATTTCAATTTATTTGAACGCAAGAGCTGACCCACTCCTTACTCGTAGCTCGTAGGGTAAACAAAACGGCATTCTTTGTTAACATTTTGTCTGATGGCAATTTGTTAAGGTTAGGAAATGTCACTTTCTCACCCGTGAGTAAAATGAATAGACATTTTATCGACTGTGTTGTTCCTTGGTTTTTGAAAATGTAATAACGATTTGATGTTATCTGAGCATCGGAGAAGAAAATAATAAGTTCGAACTTGATCGATTTGTGCTCTAGAAAATTAGTCTGACAAACTTCGCTCTTGCACAAATTTCGTCCTTGCTGGAAGCTCTTTTCGCATTCGGTAAACGAATAAGTAGAAAGAGTCAAAAACAATGGAAATCTACTAAAAATCATTCTACTGTAATGGAGCCGTCCAGAAAAGACGTCTGCGTTTTCTTCAGATTTTTCGATACCCTCTCTGAGAGAGGCTCTCTCGCTTCTCACAATGTTTCCGGTTTCTCATACTTTTTCTCCCCCGGAGAGGTCCACTTTCAAGACAAGACAAGATAAAACGCGGAAAGCGTTAGCTGTAGCCTCCCTGTTTCTATCTGTTTCATATACTGCCAATTTGTCATCGAAAGAATCAGCCTGAAGAAAATGGATTGGTTAATATATCAAACCGACAAATATGAAAAAACGCTGAATTTGCGTAGACTTTTGCAATGTAATCAAGGTTTCCAGTTTTCCACGCAATCTGCTATACCCAAGGCAGCTATCTAGCAAAGTAACGGACATTCTTTACATAACTACAGGGATTGAAATCAGTGTTAGAATATTCATTCATTTTCATTTTCTAATTTTGTCCGTTTCTTCCAATACCACCTCTTCCTATAAGCGCAGACGTCCTTAATGGACGGCTTTAAAGTGCGAAAATATCTTAAGGTGATGTTCATACATTGCGTCACACTTGGAGAAGGAGGTCAGCAAAACGTGACGGTCCTAACAAATCTGCGTCAATTTTGACTCTTTTTGCTCTTTTTGGGAGCTGAAAATTCCATACCATAGCGTGACATAAATATGTGAACAGCCTCTATACAATATTACCTAGTTTAGTACATACTCACAAGCTCAAACCCCTGTCCATCACTCACAATAAAATTTCATAATTTTTCCATCTGTTATTCAAAGAACAAATTCAGTCATGTCTGCGGCAATAACTCACCAATTTAGCTTAGACTATAATGAGCTTGACATTTCAATCGATCCACAAAAGTGCGTATACCAACACACCACCACCACCTCGCCAACCTGTACCATAAAAGAAATTCTGAAGAAAGGAATTCTAATTTGTGCCAAATACAAGTTAATTATTCAAATGCGAGACATAAATATATGTCACAATTCTGCCGAAAAAACTTATCACAAACATAAGGTCTATACCAAAATACCGTTTGACTTTTTCGAAAATTTATACAATTTTCGAGACACGCAATGCGAGCAGATGTGCTAATATTGCTATTTAGTTTCAAGTCTCGGATGACTCGGAAATTACTTGTCATACCGCCAGTGCGTATTATATAGTCGTCATGTGTAGGTTACATCTTTATTTCATGATTGAAATTCGTTCTCTGGGTTCGGAAGGGTCCTATGTTGATACATACAAAAATAATGCCTATTGTCCAAATACGAACTATGGTATACTGATCATTAGAGCTTTCTCCCATGTCCATGTGCTTTATACATCCAAGGTTGCAACGCGTATCTAATTCATTGTTAAATTGCTAAAAACTGAACTTGAAAACAGTAATAGTGAAACAGAGTTTCCAAATTAAATCGTTCCACCTTAATATGTTGGGTATACGAATTCGAAACAAGCTGCAACATTTTTGTTGTCTGTTCACCAAACATAAACACAGAGATCTGCGAGTAGTTTCATTCTATCGAATCGTATACGTATTTTAACCGGAGAGTAGCGAGACTAACGAAGCACCTGTATACCAGAGACGGTTTAAACCATAAGGTTGGTTTAGCTGAAAAATCAACGCGTTCGTTAGTTGATAATTTATCGTGCGCAGAAGTAGACCGCTTGGCGTGTGTGTTGTGTGGTTGTCTTTTGAATAAAATTTTTTGAAAAATTCTTTCGGTTTAACTTTCGGTTAAAAGTTTTGTTTGTGGATTGATTCGGTTTTTAATTTTGGATGCAAAAATGACCATCTACAGTAAAATTGTGCAAATTATTTTGATAAATTTTTAAGGCGAATTTTGTGGATTAAATCTCAGGTATGTTTGGAAAATGGTTTTTACTCGACGCAGTGAGTTTCCCTAGGGAGCTAAATCGGATGTTACTGTGCCCTGCACATTTTTGTTTTGTTTTTTTAGTGGCTTTGTTGAGTAAAATATCCCCTTGTTTTCACGGGATAGTTTGGTTATCCACTCAGTGAATTATACCCCTCGCCTTCGGCTCGAGATGCAAACTTTCCCTTCGTAGATAGCCAAATTATGCCAGAGGTGTGTACTATTCTCTGAAGTGTTAGAATTTCGGAAATCGACCTGAAATAAAAATGAATGCAAACTAGGAAATGTGTCACTTTTCATAATCCCATGCGTGTACATCGAGTAAATGGTAGTCCTACATTTCAAGTCAATAACACCATCACGCAAGGCGCGCACAAAACTCCATTCTAAGTGACTAGAGGGAACCTGAATGCTAAGAACTGGTTTACAATTTCTAGATTATTGTCGTTCCTGCAATTCATTTTCATATTACTTATCACATTTTATTCTTCTCTTTTATTGCTATACATTTGAGGTGAATATACTTATCAGCAGAGTATAGAGTTTGTTGTGGGCACACTGGAGATTCGACTATAACACAATGAGTTAATCCACTTCTGTTCTGAACAACTGTACAAAGATGTTTGCTATGTATCCGTATCGCCTTCCCACCGTCCCCATATATGAGGGTAATCAACTTTTTATTCTTTATTTCACAGTCGGTGATTTCAGTTATATTCTGTATTGTTAGAGCCACATTGTAGCGAGTACAAAAATATGTAAATTTTGAGCAAGTTCAGTAGGTCTTCCATATTACACGGTATGTTGTTTGATCATACTGCTATTCCTTTATTAAGTTTACCCGAAACATCTTTAAATTCATTCGATCTCGATCCAGATACAAACAATAGACTGAAATACGTAAAACGCTTCCGCAAAATATTATTTCTAATAAAATTTGCTTCGATGGAAAATTGTGCTATTTCAGGACAGCCAAAAACTGTGTTAATGGTTCAGTGGAATATTTCTTTTTCGTTGACCGTCTAATGCGGAAGTGTTTGCAAAAACTAGAAATGAGCATAGCAGACACTATGACATTGGCCCTGTACGATCCTACACTTTTAGTGACACACATCCTTAGTATGGAACATTATGACTTGTGTAAATTGCCCACAATTTTGGTGCATCTAGTACTTCAAACAGTAACATTTTTCGTGTTTTGATTCAGTTTCAATCTATCACATTTTGCAATAATTTGCAAGCCTAACAAATTATAACATTCGGCACTTAAGCACTTCGAGTTATTAAGAGTGCATCTTCGAACAGCTTAAATGGAAGCGAGTGTCAAGCCATCGCCGATCTAATGAGTAAGGGCTCAAACGAATCCTCGTTCCATTCGGTGAAACTTGAGGAACCACTTTTTTCTTGAAAAGATCTGGTTGGACTCACCTAATGGAAAGAGGATGAGCCCTTACTTATTAGGCTCGGTGATGGCTTGAATCCTGACTGTTTGAAGATTTCGCGAATTCACTCTTAATTCTTTTACATGTTTTGAATCTGGTACTTCATTTGTAAAGTGGAACAATCTAGTTAATCGATTTATATGTAGAAAAAACACTGGGAGTACCGGCTGTCAAACACGCCATTTGCCCTAGCTCATGACCTACTGCCCAGAAAAATCAGTCAGCTAGATATAATTCTAGCATACGCACTTGTTTATTCCGCTCTTCCGCATAATAACCAACTCAGTCCGTGAACTTTACATTGGTCTATTCTTATTAAAGTAGTTGCAGCCCAGTGTGCTGAGCCAACAACTTGGCTGTCTAGAATTTGAATAAAAATAATGACTCAGAATTCATCAGCTTTTGGTTCTTTATTTGATGGAATTTCAGGGAGGTGACACACTCCATTGAACTGTATGGACCAAATATGGGATATGGGATATGACTTAAAATCATTCGATTAGGACCGGTCTGGGCTAGAAACCAGTTAAATTTCACTGATCTCGGGGCTGGCTATTAACAATTTATGGATGAAACATAAATCTCAAACAAATTTAAAACAAGTCTCTTATTGACGCGGTGACCGAGATATCAGTTAAATTAAACTAACCAGAAATCACTCCTCTCCTTTAACATATTCCAAAGTGTAAAGTTATATCAGGCTCAGAGGTGTGTCATAGTCTGGTATCAAGCAAACCCATCCATTATCATTGTACTGATCGCCATCATTTTTAATTTGCGGTTTTCGTGTGCAATTGTTTTCCGCTATTTGAATGCATCTAAAAGTTTTTAATTCTCCTTGCTATTATCTTGTCAGTCATTGGTTTTTCAGCATAATATTGTGTATTGTCAAGTTTGTTAAGTTTTTAAATTTATAATATCAACCGGGGGCGGTGTGATAATGAAAGCTATAAAATTCCGACATCGCAGAAAACTTTAAACGCACGTGACTTTCATTTTGCAATATGCGTTGATAGACATTGGAAAAATGCAAATTTTGGAAGTGCGTTAATGTTGATTGGCAAAAATTTCGTTGGCCGAAATTCGAGAAGAGATGTGATTCATTTGATCATTCTTCAAATTTGGTTTTGGACCACCACAACTATTATGGATTTGTGTTTACCGTCATTTCCTTGCTGAACCTTTTAGAAACAATTATCGAATCTACTACTTCCGAAGTCGTACTTCGTTCATTAAGACAACGCTTGTCAAGCAAACAGGATGTTCGAATGTGTGTCATTGTTGAATTTTATACATCGTATGGCATCATCATTTTTACCATTAACTTTAACGGAATCGCATACCTGCTTTCACTCTGAAACTTCCATCTGAATGTATTTCTATCTTCCATTTAGATGCAAACATTTTAAAGTTGTAAGTAAACAAAGAATGAAATTCGATAGCAGCCTTCAAATGATTGTGTTGCACGACATCCACATACCTAATGGTCTCTCCATAATGGGGAATGATTGATGTTCATTAATCTTATAGTGTTTCAATGTTCTTCTAAAATGCCATATGTTTATGTGTAACATCACAATACAACAGAGGTGATATGAGCTGTTTTATAGCAGCAGTTTGGTTTCTATTACAGTTTTTTGAACCAATTTGGAGAATTAACTAAAATTGGATTCACCAAACCCAAACCTTGATCAGAGTATCAGAACGGTTTGACAAACGTGAAAGGTAGGCGCGGGTGGGAAAAATGTTCATCAATTTACTTTTATGTTCTGCTTGCCAAATGTCTTACGTTTCGTAAACTTCAGAAATTATTCTATGTCTGTGGTGGCGAATAACAAACACATAAGCCATTAGATAATCACTTTATACATTGATAATGTTTGGGGTCAAACACCTAATGGCCTAACCAAATGCAAAATAAAATGTGCGACTATCTGATCGGCATTATCGATAGATAAAAAAACGTGAAACTCGCTAAAATTACAGGGGGGCTTACGAACGCAGAAAAAAAGTCCTTCTGCTCACCGATAATCTCAAGGTCGCTATCTACTGATTCAGACAGTTCACGATTTCGCAACATCGACGTTTAGATTTGGTAAAATCAAATGATTATTCCGACTCCAATATATTGCCACTGTTTTACTGGTTTGGTTGAAATGTTGAATGGTCCATGCGGAATGGAGAGAAATTTATATGTCACGCAAAGTACAGAGCCGTAGCCAGCTGAGGTGCAGGGTAGGCTGCACCTTCTAATACTAATAATCCGCTGTAACAACCCTTTGATGGGTCAGAGATCATTATTTACTAGTTTCGCTGATTGCGGTTATTCTTTTTGTGGTCTTTCAATCACCGAAAGTTTTTACTGGCCCAGTGATAAGCTGCGCCACAATCAATGTTACATCGATGTTGAGCGCCATCTATGTACATAGATGTGAAACTGGTAGGAGTAGAATGCCAGCATATCTCAACCATATCTTTGCCGGCAAGAGCCCTGTGAATGCTGACAATCGGTTTTTTTCTACTACAGTTGGGAATCGAACTCTCGCACTGAAAACTTCAATCGTTTAGTGAAAAGCAGACGAGTTAGCCACTAAGGTGCACCCCCAATGATGCTGAGCTGTGTACCACTCTCTTCTTCAACTTTTACTCTCTTCCCCCTGAATGTTCGAATATGGGTTGCGCCCCCCTGAAATGTTGGCATGCGGCTCTGACAAAGTATCGTTATTCACGAAATCGAAGTTGGGTTTTTCTTTTCATGGTATTACGATAAATATGATTTAGCAACCGTCGAGTCGACCAGTGCCTATTTTTATAATTATCGACAGCAATGATATGACGGAAATAAACGTAACGCTAAGATAAAAGTGTTCTTTTACGTAGCAGAACGTGTACGACTGAGCTGCTGAAGTACTAGATTTTGCATCTATATAACCTGTTAGCTATGCTGTGAACAATTGAAGTAGCAGATTCCATTATTGGGCGATACGTTTGCCGTTTCTTTAAAGTTACTTTGATAGCTCTCATTGAATTTTATGAATTAAAAATAGGCCCTGGAGCGTCGTCGTTCGGTATTTAAAAACCTGAAAATCATTTCTTCTTTCCCAAAAATTTCTTGTTGTGCAAAAATCGAAATAAATCGAAAAGCAAGTCAGAGATGGGACAAATTCCGATGAAAACAATCCGTCTTCTAGATTTGCGTCATTTCTTTTTGCATCATTGAAAATTAATGGGCAATTTTCTAATCATTTCGATCACAACAACAAGAAACTTGCCGATTAAATCGAATGAAAAATGGGATTTCGTTTTATGGAAACAAAATTCAGTCGGTTCACACATAAGATTAAGAATCAGAATCGTAAAATAATCACTTTGTGTCAGAAAGGTAGGAGTGTTCTATCGTAAAATTATGTAAATAAAATGTATCGCATGTCAGTCAATATATACATTCCGTATGGGATGGCCTCTATATTGGGCCGATTTATGCTGATTGATTTGAGTCATTTAATGTTGTAAAGTAAAGCCTTTCTCATAATTTGACCATTAAAAATGCAATAAAAATTTGCTTCGGCAAACAAAAAATTAAATTTCCGACGACTTTATAGTCGAGAAGAAGATTTCGTTTTGTTTATGTTGTTACCAATCTAATGAAATGCAAACAAATATGGTCACTCATCTTGATCTTCATTTTCACAGCACATTTATAACAGCAAACAAGTTTTTTTTTCTTCTCTCGAAGTTAAATCGTATTCTTGAGCATCTTCCATTTGTGACCATGACTTTTTTTATTGATGGAACACATCGTCCACATTATATGTAAACGCAAAGTGTGTAATCATAATATTTAATTTATACAGAAAATTGGCTAATCACCTGTGCGGTGTTGGGTTGTTGTTGTTTTTTTTTTCGTTATTATTTTAATCAAACCGAAATTTCATTCTCACTTTTAGTTTGGATAGAAAAATGATGGGAGAGTGAATGGTCAAAATAAAAGTAGAAAAAAAAGAAACTAAATTTCTTGTGCAATAAAAGATGATGAAGCTAAGATGGAACCGGATCATGAACTTTTCATTTTAACGGTTGATTTTTGGAGAAAAAATATAAGCTATGACTAACGTTTCAGAGCATATTTGAAATATTAATTTCGAATCTGGTACTTCAATTGTTTGAGCATTCAGTCGGCTATTTAGAACCGAATTTGCCGGAGAGTTCCATTTATTTTCTGTCGTTCTCATTGATAATAATAGATGTGTAGCCGTCCGTAACAGGTAATTGGCTGTGAATCAATCGGAGGCAGAAAGTTTAACGAGCAACTGTGATTTTCCTTACAGCACTTTGGATCGGAGGACATGATTTGTAGCAATTATAACGAATGAAAAACGTGACGATCATTCCACTTGTTGCTCATATTACAGTTGCTCGTTAAACTTACTGTCTCCGATTTGTTCACAACCACTGAACCTGTTACGGACGGCTACCACTCGCTTTGGTGTGTTCTGGCTTCACCTCGGATTAACAAACAGCTTTTTATTTCTTGTTATGTAATACACTTGGTAGCATTTAGAAACAGAAGCGTATCAAAAATTTCTTATTTCTGTCATCTTTCCTTTTCTCTCATTTCACCATTATACTCGT